>PVIA01003875.1:0-154182 GCA_004024845.1 Tonatia bakeri | reverse complement strand
TTTAAATAAAAAAAAAAAAGATCTTTGCAGTGTTCCCAGATAAGTGAGACTAACAGACACCAGGAAAATTACCAGAAGGTATTTATTGATATAAATTATCTACATAAATTATATGTATATTATGAGGTTTTTATGTGTTGACATACTATTTACTCCCCAAGAACACTATAAAAGATGGTACAGAAATTGTGAGGATGAATTTTATTAATGTATGTTTCCATCCCAGTCAATGTAGTCAGTGAGTTAAGGAGGAGAACCCTGCCCATCTCACAGAAGAACCCAACAGGGTTCCCAACAGTAACCCAACAGGAGAAACAAGTTGATTCATTTTCATTTTCTTCCCCCACTTCCAGGCTAAGAGCACTTCTCACCTTACTGAACTGTCCAACCACATACTTCAGGATATTGGGAGGAGCATCATATAGAAATGGCTCCAGGGCTGGTAAATATGTGCATTTTTGTAAGATATTCTTTATGGCTTTTTTACTCTGTTGAAATATAAAGCAAAATACATACCGAAGTAAGCAATCAATGAAATCCTCACAAAAATTCATGTCTCATGTTTCAGGATTTGAAAATGAAATCAATTTCCTGGTCTAAGCAGCAGTTGTTTCATATTTTTAATGCACCATGAAAATTTTAAATTTTAATCCACTTATACCCATTGGATCTAAAATATATAAATAGTTGAACATATTATTCATTGTGAGCGAACTCAACTCCAAATACTTTAAAATGAAGGATATGACTCTGTGAAGTTTCTCTTTTTTTAATTTAATCTTTATTGTGTTTTTTCTGTTAAGATTTAGTCCCCTGTACCCCACTCTCCCCAGCAATGACAACAGTTCTTTTATTTTTAAAAATAGTTGTCAGAAAAATTCCTATTTTTTATTGTTTTTATCATTGAATACCCTACCAGTTCTCTTTGTGTCAAATTTTAAAATCAGAATGTATTACTGAGCTCTTAAAATACTTAGGAGGAAACTGAAATTATAAATCATAAAGCTCTAGATTGAAAATTAATAGTGTAAAAATTTGTATATATGAAACTGTGAGATAGCTAATGTCTTATTCCTTCCTTCAAATCAACAAATATGTGAAAATACTTAGTTTACTGTAGGAAGCCATTATCAGGCATGCTATGTTCTCCAAAAGGCTTCATGGCTTATAGGTATGTAGTCAGAAATATTCTACTGTATGCATTATTCAAAGAGCATTTGTAGATACACTGCTATAGGTCGTGGGTAGAAATTACCCCACTCACAGAGAGAAGTAAAACAGAATCTACTCAACTATAGAGAAAAGCTCAACGATAGGGGGAATATATCACCTGCAGGTACGTTTCCCACTCTGGCCCAGCACTCTGTATTTCGTGAGGACACCATGTGGTACTGCCAAAAGTGTAGCTGAAGAAGGGCTCTAATGTGACTGTAGCTCATTCCTGCAGCCAGCTCTAAGGCCATGGCTGGTTTTGATTCTGTTTCTTTGTATTATAGGCTGCCCCCTTCACTTTGGAAGGCTTCATGATTGGGTTTATCTACAGCTGTTTTCCACTAGAAATCCACATCTTCTAGTATGTGTGTGGTTTATGCTTCAGTACATCCCTGTGGTTTATGCTTCAGTACATCGGAGCCTTTCCTCTGATCACCTGTCCTTTCTCTGAGGCCTTAGCTGACCTGGTCTTCTGGGATCTTGCTCTTCAATATTGAGCAATGCTCTTGAATGTCAAGGAGCATTTTTACTTTCATATCATGAATTTTATAGTTGATAAATATATTCTGCAAAAACTTTTATCACATTTGTGCTAATTAAGGAACTCTTGAATTTACATTTTCCCAGAATCATAGGCTAAGCAGTCTTGTAATCTCTTATCTCTTGACACACTTATCCTCAAATATTGGTTTATACTAGATTAAATAAAACAACAAATTAAGTAATGCAACCCAAATTTTACCCACAAGTAGTATAACATAAATTGTAATTAAACTCTCAATTCTCAGCACACCTAGTTATATTTTTGTGAATCATCTTAGAGCCATGGTGACTTAGCAAGTCAACAAATTTAACTGGTGACAAGGTCTAGTAACAGTATGGCAGGGATCACATGCATTGCATCACGCAGACAACCTTACTCTAACAGCTCCAAACTGGCCATGTGCTGTCAAGTTATTAATCAAGAATCCTACAGGATTAGAACTTCTAATGACCCTAGAAATTCACTGAGCTTTACTATCTTTTGTCAAGAAATACACTAGATTTATGATTATATGAACATATATATTGGTACTTCTAGATAGGAATGTATGTCCTGATTAATAATCAGCTGTATTGTCCAGCATGAAAGGAATATTAATACTTAATTAAGATTTTGTTCACTTGTCAATTTCTGGGCTTAAGTTTTTAACAACTTTATTGAGACACAACTTACATACCATAAATTCATTCATTTTAAGTGCACAATTCAATAGATTTTTAGTAAATTTATAGAGTTGTGCACCATCAGCACAATCTAATTTTATCATCCCAGAAAGAAACTTCATGCCCATTTATAGTCATTCCTTATTCCTTTACCCCACTTAACCCCACCATTTCTAGGCAACTACTAATCTAAATTTGACTTTTCTGGACAATTCATATAAATGAAATCATATGATATATGAACTTTTGAGTCTGGCCCTCTTCACTAAGTACAATGTTGTTGAGGCTCATCCACGTTATAGCAAGTATTAGTACTTCATTCCTTTTATTGACAGTAGTATTCCATTATACATATTTATCACATGTTCATCCATTCACCAGCTGATGGGCATTGGATTGTTTCCACCTTTGGATCTTACAGATAATGCTGCTACAAAGATTCATATACAAGTCTTTGTACAGACAAATGTTTCCATTTCTCTTGGGAAGATAACTAGGAATGGAGTTGTTGGGTGCTGACGGTAAATTTATGTTTAACATTTTGAGAAACTGCTGAACTGTTTTACAATATAACTGTAACATTTTACTTTCTCAATAGTAATGTAAAAAGGTTCAAGATTCTCTACATGATCGTCAATACTCATTATTATCCATTTTATTAATTATAGCCATTGTTGTGGGTATGAAGTATTATCTCATTATGGTTTTGATTTGCATTTCCCTAGTGATTAATGATTTTTGACATCTCTTCATGTGCTGATTGACCATTTTTATATTTTCTTTGGTGAAATTTCTATTCAAATCTTTGCCCAATGTTTGAGTTATTTGTTTTATGATTGAGTTATAAAAGCTCTTTTGTATATTATGAATACAAGTCCTTTCTCAAATATGTGACTTGCAAATATTTTTCCAACTCTTTTCATCATCTTCTTAATGGTGTCTTTTGAAGCACACAGGTTTTTAATTTTGATGAAAATTAGTTTATCAACATTTTCTCTAGCACTTGTGCTTTCTTAGGTGTCATATCTAAGAAATTAATGCTTTTTCCAAGGTACAGATATTTACTCCTATGTTTTCTCTAAGAGTTTTATCATCTTAAACTCATATTTATATCTATGATCCATTTTAAGTCATTTCTGGTATATGGTATGAAATAAAGGTTCAGATCCATATTTTTGTATGAGGATATAATTGTCTCATTATCATTTGCTAAAAATATTATCATTTTCACATTAAATTGCCTTGGCACCTTTGTGAAAAATCAATTAACCAAGAAAGAGTCTATTTCAGATTCTCAGTTCAATTACATTGATATATATCTTTCTGTAAGTAAGTTCTACACTATCTTTATTACTGTAGCTTTGTAGTAAGTTTTGAAATTAGGTAGTGTAAGTCTTTTTCAAGATTATTTTGGATAGTCTGGGTCCTTTGCATTTCCATGTGAATTTTAGAATCAGCTTTTCAGTGTGGGGGGTGGGGGGGAGGGGGCTGTGAAGCCAGCTGGGATTTTAATAGAGATTGTGTTGAATATATAGATAAATTTTGAGAGTACTGCCATTTTAACAATATTGAATCTTCTAATCCATAAACTTGGAATGTCTCTCCATTCAGATAGATACCTTATGATCTCACCTATAAGTGGAACCTAGTCAACAAAACAAACAAATGAGCAAAATAGAACCAGAGACATAGAAATAAGGAACAAACCAGAGGGAAGTGGCTGAGGGGGGGATAATGGGGGCAAGAAGGGAAGGATCTAGTCAAGAAACATTATAAAGGACCCATGGTAATGGACAACAGGGTGGGGATTGACTGAGGGAGTGGGGGCTGGGAGGGGCAGGGGAGAGCAATGGGGGAAAACTGGGACTACTGTAATTGAACAACAATAAAAAAAGTTACATGTTTTCCTAATAGTGTGATGGGAAACATTTTCTTTCTTTGAAATTCTATAATTATTAAATAACCCATCCAATTTTATATTCATGTTTTTTGAATCATTTTAGTAGCTAGTAATACTTTTTTCAGAAAGCTGGATTTTTAAATGCACATTTTAAAATGTTTAACTTAGTGAATACTATGGACATTTTTCTTTCAAGGAACAAATTTAAGACATACAATTAAAAGACAAGATGGACTTGGAGTTAGGAGAGGTGGATCATGGCTTTAGGAACCCCTCCTGTCCAGTAATACCATATTTCTGAAAGCACCTTAAATTCACGTGGACTCAATTTTTTAATGTAAGAGGGACTACAGTTCTCTGCAGCCAATTCTAACTCCAAAATTCTACTATTCTTCGATTCCTATTTTATAAGAAAAACCAGCGGGAATGTAGAAGGCAACAACCAGACATCCATTTTACAAACAACTTTGCACGTGCAGAAAACTTCCTTGAAAATATATCACTGATTTTTAGAGACAAGGATATCCTGTTTTCAAAGAAGAGTCTCCTCAGTTCTTCTAATAAATTTGTTATTTCTTGACTCACAAAAGCAATATTGTCCATAATGAAAATTAAACCCTTTTAAATTACAAGTTTTTAAGAATGAGTCAAAATCTAACAAACCTTCGCGAAACACTAAGAATTAAGTACTTACTTTTACTTGAAGATCCTCAGAGCTTTCTGCTGACATGTACAGAGAAAGCAGAACCGGCAAAGTGTTTGTGACTGCGACAGCCCGCGCATGCTCTGGAGTGTGTCTCCCAATCTGTCCCAAGGCCCAGGCAGTGGCAGCCTTAATATGATCTTCTTGTTCTTCTGACAAGCAGACTGACAACTGGGGCACACCCTGCAGCATTGATCAAAAGAGCAAGCAGGTGTTATGTCTCTAGAGCAGGAGAGTAAAGGGTCTTCCATGTCTCTTAAAGATTAGAAAAAATCATCTTGGCTTTGATCCTTTTTTTCCTAGGTGGTTCCATAAATGAGCACATCACAGGGGCTGTCATTTTTCAAGTCAATAAAATGGCTAGAACTAATTTACCTTAATTATCTCTTACAATCCAACTAAACTAGGACTATCTCCGCTAGCATTTACTCCCCAAATACAGAGACATTTAATCAAACAACAGATGCCACAGATTAGTACACAGGCAAAACCAGATTCCACTTTGACAAATTTAAAATGCTTATATTTTAAAACCTTTTATTTTCCCTTGTTAAGAAAGTTAATTTAGAATCCCTTAAAATTGCCTTTTCACTATATAATAAATCTAACAACAAAGTAACTACTATATATTTGAAATCCAATGAATAAAATGAGTCAGAATTCTATTTAAGTAACTTTTAGATTAAACATATTCACTAAAACCTTTCCTAAAATAGTAAATCAATTTTCATCAATTTTGGTCAACTTTTAAATGACAGTTTTGCCCATTTCAACATGATTGAATGTCAAAGTAGAAAAAATTACTTCTGTTACACAGATAATGTGTGCTTATATATTGCGCTTTAGGTTTCAGTTTTACCTAAATAATCAAAACAGAATTAACTAAGGAACCCAAAAGACATCACGATTTCTATATCTAAGGAAGAATCAAATAGCCAAATAAAATTATAATTCCAGACTCTGTATAGGAATAATTTTCTAACTAATTTGAGACTATAATAATGATCACCTTAAATTTAGTACCACAAAGGCCAATGTCATATTGTCATGCTACCATATGGTCATTGGCAATGCAATATGTCATTGTCATGCTACCATAGCAAAGGCCAAATGATCATATATACACTTTTCTCCCCTGTACCTTTAAATTTGATTAAGACCAATTTTCTGAAGAGACCTGCCATATTTCTTCATCGACTTCTTTTTTCCAACTAAAAATGGTTGTCTGCCAATACAAAAGATCAGACCTGTCTTCAGAATGAAATAACTTTCCAGAAAGTCCACAGTCTGTGACATATCAAGACTGAAGAAGCAGGAGGGATAATTGGCCTCCTCTCTCCTATCCTCCAAACTTTGACTTACTTGCCTTGGTTGTTATGAACAGCAAATGAAGTAAGAAACATGAATGTACTTTGAAAATTATGAAGTATTATTGAAATGTGAAATGCTATTTGTTATTAGTCCTTACAGTACTATGTAAGAAAAAGGAAGAATGACACAGGTAGGTTTGCCAAAAACTTCTGCTGCCACCTTGATCTTCAACTAATTGAAAGACAGCTAGGTGGGAGAGGCCAGCAGCAACCCTCGTCCAAAGGAGGGAAGCACTCCTGGTTAGTTTGGGGAGGAAACATAGGAAGCAAAAGCAATCGCTACTTCTTTCGTCATTCTTCCTATGTGTGAGCTTTCTGATGATCCGCAAAAGAACCAAGAATCAAAAATCCCAGTAATATCCCCACAGCAACCCTTCAGAAAGCAGCACTACTGTTCTAGTCTCTGTCATAGTCTTTGGTAATGGAAGAACAAAAAGAAACGTGTAGGATAAAAGGTGAGTAAAGCAAAGAATTATCAAGGAATAGGTACAAAATAAAGATCTGAGGCCCCCTTTTATTTTGAGGACTAGCAAGGGATAAAAAAATCTATAGTTCTGTTGAACATACAGCAGCAGGTTTTCTATGCTGATAAGAAACCCACACCCTAGAGGGTTGCCGGAGACACTGTAAGCGCACAGCCTTGCAGCATTCTTCAGGAGATCAATATTTATTCATTCAATTAATATTTTTGAGTACCTACTATGTGTCGGGGCTACACTGTATGGTAGATTAATACCAAGTTATAAACTGAAATGAGACAAAATTCCTACAGCAAAGACACAAAATACCACTAGCTGACATGTACTCTGAATTGCCCTCATCTAAAAAGAGAAATAAGTTCATGAAAGCTGATGGAAAGTAGATAAAAAGGGATGTCCTAGCCATTGTCATCTCCCACCCAGTGACAGGAAAAGGGAGAATGCCTACTGGGCATGTGATGTCTTTAATCAAAGTATGCTTTACACTTTGTAAATATATACAGTCAATCCTTCAAGATAAACTATATTTCAAACACTGAATATTTCAAAACAGGTAATCATAATACTCAGAGGTATTGATATTTTATAGATCTTAAATGCTGAGTAAAACCTAAAACTGCCTACAAAATAGACCTTCTATATTCTAGCATTGGTTTCAGAAACTTACTAATCAGCCTTGAACACAAGCTGAAAAATTCTTCAGGTTTCTTTCACTCTGGTCGGTCATATTTTATAATCTATAGGGGAGTGTTATTGTGATTCTTAGAATATCTCACTACAATAACTAGAAGAAAATCAAGCAAGAGCAAACCTTGGAAATGATCACTGCCATTGCCAGGTTCTCAGAGTGAGCTGCCACATAGCCAAGCATCATGATGCCAGGCAGCCTTATGCTTCCTTTGCAAGACCCAATGCAGTCGATGATGGCAGCAACTCCTCCTGTGTTAACTATCAACTGCGAAAGCTAAGGGAAAGGAAGGAGAGCTAGGTAATTGTGACCAGAAAGCATAAAATACTCTTTAAGTATTACTTTAGTATTGCCAAACATTTTTACTCAGGATCTAAAAACATCTGGTATAATTTGAAATATGATTTACTGAAATTATTTAATGAAATATACAAGTATAATAATCCTATTTTATTTTTAAAAGATTTTATTTATTTTTTAGAGAGAGGGAAAGGGAAGGAAACATCAAGCAGTTACCCTGAAATCCAGGCATGTGCCCTGACTAGGAATCAAACCAGCAATCTTTTGATTCACAGGCCAGCACTCAACCCACTGAGCCACACAAGCTAGGGTGTAATAATCCTATTTTAAATGTACAAATATATTCACTGTGTGGTGCTTCCTCTGTGCTTCAACTTTTCATGCATTAACGGCACAACTTCTATGCCTATTCTAATGGTTGTCAAAATTCCCCACCTAGACACTAAGCTTAGGGCTAGTTCATAACTAGCTAACTACTGAAGGCCCCAATCACAATGTGTGAGTGGAAGCAGATTCATCACTAAATGCTGAATGACAATAATGTCAGACTTGAATATTCTAGCCTAATTATCCCCCCTTTGCAAACAATGATTACTGGCTGATTATATCCAATCATAAAAATTTCAACCCAGTAAAGATATTAGGTGAAATGATGAGGACTATAAACTTTAGTAAAATGAAATTGATTAGTCAAAATATACACAGAAAAAGATACAACTTCAGAATCCACCCAGGCTTGCTTCATCTCCACGCCTTTGGCATCTAGGAACTCAGAGTGGGAAACACCATGTAAGAGCAGCTACCAGAGCAGTTACACGGGGCTGGGGGCCTGGTGGTCTCTCCCACCTGGAACTGTACAACCTCTCACTACTCTCAGCTGACCTGAAATGACAAGAATGGCAAAGGTCTACAGTCCCCACAGTCTAGAAATGTAAAAAGGGGCAATAGTTAAAAACAGATTTTTGTCTCCAACTCCGATGATATAAGCCAGTGGGGTTCTCAACAATGGCCACTTTTGTCCTTTGGTAAACATTTGGCAATATACGGAGACAGTACTTACTGTTTTGATTCTTACGGAGTGAGAAGGCATGCTACTGGCAGGGGCCAAAGATGCTGCTAAATGTCCATCCTGCAGTGTATAGGACAGCCCCCCGCAACAAAGGGTCATCTAATCCAAAATGTCCATGGTGCTCAGGGTGAGAAACCCTGACCTGACCAAACCATGAGGCACAGCACCTAAGTGTTTTATACAAACTGATGTTTTACCTAACACTGAAAACTGACTAACATTGTTGTATTTAAAGCTGGGTTTTTGTTTTGTTTTGTTTTGTTTTGTTTTGTTTTGTTCTGTTCTGTTCTGTTCTGTTCTGTTTTACCTCGGGTGTATGTTTTGCAATCTCTCTAACCAAAGTGGAAGCATTTTTCTTCACGTATTCATCTTTGTCCTTCAGGCAGGTAAGTACAACTGGAAAAATCTCTGCTTCGACCACCATTTCTGCCAGATCCACAGAATGCTTTGCAATCTGACCAAGAGCGGAAAGGACCTGACGCTGTTAAGCAAAAACCAAAATAAAACAAAATGTTAGGTAGAGTCCCCTTCAGAGTTCACATATGATTTAAACAGCTTTACACAAATTCTTTTATAAAAAGAAAAAACAGTTACATATCCAGCATAACCTAAGATTTCTGAGTCTTGAGACATTCACATCCTAGTCGTATACTTAAATACTCAATTTCTTAAATCTACTAATTTCCAACTTAAATGTCTTAGTTCTTTATAGACTGTTTAAATCTCTATCATAGATGATCAAAGAATATGACTTTTGGATAAATACTGTTTCTTAACTATGTAATACTTAAATTGTTCATTTACAATACATGTGATGATATAGTACAAAAAAGATCAGGCAGAACTAACATTTTCGGCATGATACCGATAACATTTCAAAGAACTTCTCATTGCTCAGTTAACATTAAAAATTTTTAAACCTTATAGAATATAACTATTAACATATAAAAGTATACTTGGTAACTATTAACTGAAAATCAGATTTTAGAAAGCTACAGAAAAGAAATATAAATATGACAATTTTCAAAGAAACTTAAACGTAATAGTGGTGAGCTAGAAAATTTTTAAGTGCCTTCCCACCCTCAGATTCAATCATTATGTGATTCCTTATTTTAGTGATTAACATTAATACTGATGCTACTTCTAATTCTTAGCATTGTACATATTTTCCCCAATCATATCTTCATTGTCTAATCTTTACAGCATAATTTTCACATATTAGAAGACCAAATACATAATATAGTCACATCTGTTTTCTATGATAATTTATAAATTATTTTGAATGTATAATATTAATCTATACACAATTCCATTTTCTTAGATTAACAGAAGTCTGTTTTTTAACATTTTAAAATACCTTCAATTTCGCATTAGGGTTCAGAATCATCCGGGCTAAGTGAGCAATAGCTCCTGCATCCACTACTGTCTGTGCTAACTCTGGAGAATGCTCTGAAATATCACTGAGGACCGAAGCAGCAATCCTTTTCAAAGCAATTTCTGGCTCCTGGATACAGAGTATTAGAAGAGGAACTGCTCCTGCATCCACCACAGCTTGTGACAGTTCTGTGGATCCAGGAAAAGTAATTGAGTTATGAGTGACTGATTCTTGTACAAGCAGCCCATTTTTCACCCTCACAGATACAGCAAAGTAAAAAAAGGGGAGAGGGCACTTCACTGTCTTGACATCTGTGTTTCAAATCAGACTTCCTGGTTTCAGAAACCATGTGGACCAATCCTGAGCTGAAAAGCATACAGGTCAATAGATGGACCTCCATTTACATGAATACATTTGAGGTAGATTAGGCTGAAATGGCTTGTTGTTCTTTTTTATTTTTCTTCAACAAGAGTAAGCAGACGTCAGCTGTTTAAACTCTGACAATTCTGCACTTCTCAATAGGCAAGCATTTTATGCCTGGTTTACAATAACAGAGAAAATTAAAGTACCAAAAATTGACCAACTGCACTAATTAGGCAATATTTTGAACTATTTAATGAGTAAACATTAACATGAACATTGTGCTAATAAAATTGATCTTTAAATTCCATTCATCTTACAGTATTTTTAATATTTTGCTAACTTTATACAAAATAAAAAGGTGCATTATATTGTATATATAAGAAATACTTTCAAAATGAGATCTACAACTAAACAGCATACTTTTATATATAGAAATGTTAATGTTTCTTTAGATAAAGGGATGAATTAATCTTAACCATTTTACTTGTCAGAAATAAACATCTTTTGAGCCCTGGCTGGTGTGGCTGAGTGGATTGAGGTGCCAGCCTTGTGAACCAAAGGGTCACAGGTTCTATTCCCAGTCAGGGCTCATGCCTGAGTTGCAGGCCAGGTCCCCAGTAGGGGGCATGTGAGAGACAACCACACACTGATGTTTCTCTCCCTCTCTTTCTCCCTTCCTTCCCCTCTCTAAAAAAAATAAATAAAACCTTAAAAAAAAAAAGAAACATCTTTTGAATATACATGTTGATTTACTTGTGTGTCCAAGCTATAAAAATAACACATTTTAAATTATAGACAATGAGAGACAGGCAGATGCATATAGGGTCCAGCACAAATAATGCCCCTCTTTTATTACAAAGTCCTTTATTCCTAAATCATAAGTATGTAATTCTATAATATAACAATATCACACTCAAGCACACTCTATGACATTTTAGGTGAAAGGAGCAAATTGCTGTCCATCTCATGTGAGACACTCACATACCCTACCAACCACTCAAGCACGCCTTACTTTCTGCTGGACCCTGCATAATATACATGTAAAAAAATGTCTTTTGAGAAGCCTAAAGCACAATACCTAGTTCTCTTTGGAAAACCCTCAAGTATCCACCCAGCTATTGTCCCCAAAACCAGTTTCAATAAACTTTTGTTCATTTCCAAATAAAACACAAAAAAATAATGCTACAATAACATTCTTATGAGTATAGTTTTTTTCATTCTGTGGAATTCTTTACTTAGGATGAATTCCCAAAGCAGGCTTTTTAGAGTAACCATAAACCATTTTGTGACTTAGATTAGTTTTACCACACAACTTTCCTCAAGTTTATACAATTTGTAGTGCCTCCACCAACAGGCAGAAACATTATCAAGTCCTCTCCAACCTTCAGTATCAATACTAATACCTTTCATTTTTTTAATATTTACCATATGCCAAGCATGTTCTAAGTGCTTCACATGCAGTATCTCATCATTCTCACAACAAATCTCGGAGGTAGCTCCTGTGAACATCCTACAACAAATCCCTGAAGTAACTCTGAAGTAATTACCCTCTTTTCGCAGATGAGGAAGTAAAGGTTCTGAAAGTTTAAAAGTCATAGCCAATGTCACATAGCCACTAAGTGGTAGAACTTGACTCAAACTCTGGTCCTGTCTAATGCCACAGTGCTCTTAGCCACTTAGCTCTGTGTCTGCCTTACTCTTTCTTCCACCAAGTAGTAAAAGGGGGGAAAGATATTTGCACTACTGTTTTAATATACCGTTCTTGATTACTAGCAAAGTTGATCATTTTTACATGTGTTTGTTAAACTGTATATTCTTGTTGTATTATTTGTTCATATAAGTTAGCAGTTTTGTTCACTATGTATTTTTTACTGACCAGGTGTATCAGCACAACTTCACACAGGAGGTCCTGGCACCAAATTGTCAGTTTCTAAGTAAAGGTGGTCCTTCTCTTTCTCCTCCTTCTTTCCTGCCCAATACAGACTGAATACCAACATGTTTTAGAAAGTTATATCCATATCTTTTTAACATTACTCACTCATATGAAATAGCCCCTGGATGATTTAGAATGCCCTATATTATGAGTAAGAGTGAAGACTCAATGTACCCTGAAGCATGACAAACTAAAGTCATTTCTTAAATAAGAATTTGAAAATTAATATCTCATTTGCCCCATTTCCTGCCCTTCCTTTCCATCTACAAAGTTCTCTGCTAACAGATAAAAGCTGGGATGTACAGATTTTGTGTGTGTGTGAATATGTAATTCAAACAACTTCAGCATCATTCAAAGCTTATCTCCTATAATGTATAGAAACATCATTAAGAACTCACCTATGCTTTACTAAGCAAAGCCAAATTTGCCTAATAAATACAAACTTTAATAACCCTATTTTAACTTATGCTCCATTACCAGCATTATGTCTTGCAATATTTCCAAGGGCCCAGGCCACAGCCTCTTTAACTCCAGGGTCGAAGTCTTCCAGGCATATCACCAGCGTATCCAGTGCTCCACAATCAACTATTGCCTGCGCTAGTTGAGGAGAATGTTTACCAACTGCTCGTAACACAAAAGCAGCTGCTTTCTTGTAGAAACGCTACAAGGATAAAATAGATAAAATAAAATTCAAAGTGAGTTGAGTGCTTGTATAACAAAAGGTTAAAAAATACCAAAACCAATGTCAAAATAACATTAATATAATAAAGTTCAACAGCTCTTAAATAGAAAAACATCCTGAAACATCATTTTTATTTTTTGATGTTCTCTGTTGCTTTTGTTTAGTAACTAAACAAAAACAATGCAAGTCTTATATTACATTTCAAATATTTTATTCTAAAAGATGATTTTATAAATAAAATATTATATTCCCTACAAAATGTATATCCTACAAATTCATAAAATAATGAGATTTTTGTGTATCTGCACTACTCTAAAGGTATTTGACCCCAAGGAACTTGGATTGTTGGCATGACAACTAAACTGTCAAACTCGTTTCCTTTACCTGCCCTCAGTCTCTAAGCCTGGTAGGCCTCTCATGGCCTCAATGAGTGTTCTGGTGGCCTTCTGGTGTTCTAAGTTATCCTGAAATAGCCACCATGTTTCAAGATGCACTTATCAATCATTGAATAAACACAAAGGCAAAACATTCATGATACATTTTAAAACTTCCTGGCAAAGAAACTAGCCAAACAATGAGATACAATATTTATCCCTTTTTAGAAGTGCTTTTTAAAAAAGGGAAATACAAATGTCTTACCATGATGTGAATTTTAAGTAATGCTTCACATTTATATTTTTTCTACATATAAATCTTATTAGATTAAGAAATAAAAACTGAAATATGATTTTCTTCATGTAGCCAAGAAAATTAAATGTTTAGAAAGCATTTAGCTCTAAGTCTCACTGTGGTTGTATGGTTCACATAATGATACAGTAATGGTCTCCTAACTCTTCCTTTTATTAACAGAACCCAGTTAACCCCCTACTTTGAATTCTCTTTCTATTTCCAGACAGTGACTACTAAAAAGCAACTGGGAGTCATAACACCTGTTTTTAAAGCATTCTATTTATTTAGGCTAAAATATTAAAATATAAAAAATTTTATAGAAGAAAGTATATTAAGTATATTTTTAACATTAAATCTCAAAACTTGGTATGTATCGATGATATAAGAAATATGCTATTTAGTAATGATGTTTTAATTTTATATATTTCTTTAGTTTCTTAAATGTGACATATATAGATATTAAAATATTTGTTGTAAAGTTTAATTTTACATGTCAGTAACCAAATAGCTACTAATTTATTGCAAAAATGAGAATAGAGTTTTAAAGTAGCTTTCCATAGGTTTTCTTGTAATTGTGGAGAAATAATGGTGATACATTTCTTATCATTACCTTAAGCTAATTTGACTTTTTACATTGTAGAATTTTCAAATTCACAATTTATTGGGTGTTAATAGACAGTGCCTATAATTCACATTTTCTGATCTCCTTGACCCTTCTAATATCTGCTTCCTCAAATTCCTCTCTTCTCTCCCACTTCTCGCCAAAGGAATTTCTTTAAAAAAAAAAGCAAAAGAATTTGCTCTCCATAAAGAGAGATTAAATCTCCTGTGAGAAATAAGTTAAAGGACTGGTAGGTGAAGGAGACAGAAGCTCCTGAATAATAAAGGGGAGAAGCTTCACATTCTCATGTTCTCATCACTTTCCTGCCCTAATACTGTCTATCTCATTATAACTAACAGACACCGTTTACATGGAACACTTTTATTAAGAACCTTCCAAAAAAAAAAAACCTATGTGGGATACCAAAATGCACACTCTGTCGTCAAAAGATGGAGGTAAGAGTCCAGAAAGAAGAAAGCTAACATTATTTGATAATAGAAAAAATACCTACAAGACAAATAAAATTCCTGTCACTCGTTGTAGAGATAAAACAGGCATTAGTAAATGACTCTCCAATTTATAAAAATGAGGCAAATTTTTTAACAAAAGAATTTGTTTACTTTTAAAAATGCTGGTAAAATACACATAAAATTTACCATTTCAACCATTTTAAAGTATACAATTCAGTGACATTTAGTGCATTCACAATGTTGTACAACCACCTTTGTAGTTCCAGAATATTTTTTTAAAGATTTTACTTTATTTTTAGAGAGAGGGGAAAGGGAGGTGGGAAGAGAAGGAAATATCAATGTGAGAGAGAAACATCAATTGGTTGCCTCTTGCAAGCTCCCCAACCAGGGACCAGACCTGATCGGCAACCCAGGCATGTGCCCTAACTGGGAATCGAATGTGTGACCTTTCTCCCTTTGCAGGACAATGCCCAACCAACTGAGCCACACCAGTCAGAGCTGTAGTTCCAGAATATTCTTATCAACGCAACGAGGAACCCCATATGTGTTAAGTGGCCACTCTTCATTCCCCTCTCCCCTAGCCCTGGGCAACCACTAATCTGCTTCTGTCTTTGTGGATTTTGCATATTGGGGATATTTCATGTAAATGGAATCATAATATGTAGCCTTTGTGTCTGGCTTAGCATAATGTTTTCAAGTTTCATCCATTTTGTAGCATTTATTATTACTTGATCCTTTTTATGGTTAATAATATTCCACTCTATGGACATACAACATTTTGTTTATCCTGTAATTCTTTTGGCTATTTTGAATAATGCTGCTATGCACATTTGTGTACAAGTTTTGTTTGAACAGCTGTTTTCAATCCTTTTGGAAACATAACTAGGAGCAGAATTTCTAGGCCATATGGTAATTATGTTTAACTTACCGAGGAACTGCCAAGCTGTCAGAAGCATCTGCACCACTTTACATTTCTACCAGCAATGTACAAGGGGTCCAGCAGCTCCATGTCTTCACTATTACTTGTTATTTTCCTTTATTATTATGGCCATCCCAGCAGGTAATGTGCTATCTTGTTGTGGCTTTGATTTGCGTTTCCTAATGACTAAAGCTGTTGAACATCTTTTCATGTTTGTGGGACATGGGTACATCTTCCTTTAATAATTGTCTATTCAAGTCCTTTGCTCATTTTAGTTGGATTGTTTGTCCTTTGGTTACACAAATAGGAATGTAATCTTAAAGATTTGTCAAGAAAGATATATTTCTAGTTATGATAAACTAACAGAATGGAATGAACAGTCCGAGACCCTACCTACAGGAGGTCCTTTACTGCTGTTAGGTACCGGTAGGTGGCGCTGTACAGAAACATGGAGTGGGACCAGGCAGAAGGAGAAACATACTGGGACACTCTTAGGTGACCTGTAAAAGGCCTGACATGCTTGCATACTGGTAAAATGCTTTATCAAACCTTCCATTAAACACAGTCTTCTTCCTTTTGGATGCTTCTCTCCCCTTTGCTCTAAAGCAATCTGTTATAGTTGCCATCAACCTGTATATAATTTTACTGTATATAAAGATTTCTGTAAACAACTTTTTGTTTGACTAGGGCTTTATGTCCTAAGCCTAATTCTATAATTTTAATACTCTGATACACAGAAATATTGCTTTATGTATACCTCCATTACATTTTTAAATCTGTTAATACAATAATGGAAAACAGCTGCATACCAACCTCAAAGTAGAATGCTGTAATGATATTATGTTCAGTTTGGAGAATTGAAGGTGTATTAACATCTTAATAATTCTAAGACCTGTAACCTTGCAGATGCATCCAAACTATCAAAATTTTTAAGTAAAAAACATCATTTATTTTTTAAAATTCTTACATTTTGTTCTGCCAGTGAATAAACAAGCTGTGGAAGGATGTCACCCTTCACAACTGCTTCTGCCAGGTCATCATTATAATTAGCCAGTCTCCCAAGAGCCAAAACAGCAGTCTGTTGAATTGTTGGGACCACATCCAGAAGAAGAGGCCTCAGCAAAGACATTACACCTGAGTTAAATTATGAAGGAACAGAATCAGCAAAATTTAAATTTAAAAACAAACATACAGTTCAGCACATAAGAAAGTAAGAAAATGAAGGGGAAAATCAACAAAAACAAAAAATTAGTCACTACAAACTAATGGGATATTTAGAAGTATGTAACTAACTGTCCAAGATACAGAATAATGCAACCTATAATTATCAAAGCAACATAGAGTAAAAATAAGAACAGCCTTGGGTTAGAGAAGAGTGTAAATCCCTGATTTGTTATATACCCGCTCTGTGACCTGCTGGGGCTGCCATGACAAAGGTAAAGAAAGGCTGTGAAGCAATAGTATAATGCCTAGCACACGGAGTGGGGGGCGCTAAAATCGCCCCCCCATCCCTCCCCGACAAATCCTATCCTTCAGGGCTCAGCTCAGATCTTCTCTTCTCAATGAAGTCTTTCTTTCTTTCTTTTTTTCTCTGATTCAAACTGTTGGGTCTTTTCTCTGATTCCAAAGGTAAGTGTCTATTACAGAAATTTTATCAGGATCTACCTCAGAACCAGGGGAGCTTGGAGTGCCATTTGTCCAGGGCTGCATTCATGAAGGGCTGCAAATCAGATTTCTGACATTATCTCCAAATTAGTTAATTATTTGATCTAAGAAAGTATATCATATTATCAGCTCTCATAATATTCATTTGAGGGTTGAATAGGTAGTAGATATCTCATCCTCACAACAATAATAAAAGTAGCTCATATTTATGGAGCACTTATATGCATGCATTGTTTTAAGGATTTGTTTTGCACATTATTAATTTACTGAACTCTCATAACAAACCTATGATGTGGACCCTATTATTACATCTATTTTACAGATGAGGAAATTGAGGCTGAGAAAGCTTAAAAAATTGTCACACAACTAATAAATGGTGGAGCAAGGTTAGAAATTCTGACATTCTTGCCCTGACTGGTGTGGCTCAATTAGTTGGACATCATCTCGCAATTGAAAGGGTGCTGGTTCAATTCCCGGTCAGGGCACATGCTTGGATTGCAGGCCTGGTCCCCAGTTGGGGGCAGTTGCAAGAGGCAACTGATTGATGCTCCTCTCCCTCTCTCTTTCTCTCTACCTTCCTCTCTCTCTAAAATAAATAAATACAATTTTTTAAAAAAAGAAATTCTGACATTCTTATTGATAACTGATAAATAAATAATAATATGTATTTAAAACTGAGAAAGTAGGGGAAGGGAGACAAATAATTGCATTTTGGTCATCTTATTGGATATTCCAACTCTTTATATTAGCTTTTTCTTACTAGAAAACTATAAAATACTTAACTGCTATTTGTGCTTTAATGATGGTATCTCAGTCTAAGGTTATAAGAAAGGTAATGATGTAGTTCAAACTGAAACAAAGTGCCCCTTGACTTTCTAAACTTTCTGTAATTTACAGCAGGCCATTCAACTGATGTCACTGTATCTTTTCTATAAAAACATATTCCAGTGATCTATAAAACCATGTATTGCCAATAATCTTTTATAATGTTATATCCAGAAACATTTTATTTTTTTATTTAAAAGACTTTATTTATTTGTTTTTTAGAGAGAGGGGAAGGGAGGGAGAAAGAGAGGGAGAGAAACATCAATGTGTGGTTGCCTCTCACGTGCCCCCTACTGGGGACCTGACCTGCAACCCAGGCATGTGCCATAGACTGGGAATCGAACCCGTGACCCTTTGGTTTGCAGGCTGGCGCTTAATCCACTGAGCCACACCAGTCAGGGCCAGAAACATTTTAAATAGAATAAAAGGAAAACACTTACAGTACTTTTTAGGATTGGGCTAAAGTGTGATACATAGTACTATCAAATAACATAAACAAAGAAGAATGATGCTTATCTCAGATATATTTAATAATGTGACCTGTGGCTTTTCACAGTTTCCAATTTCATTTAGTGGTCATTTTTATGTCTAAGTTGGTTTAGTTAGATCATTGTATACAAGGCCACAATTGCACGTTTGAATACCACCCACGCTAATTAACTTTGCAGACATGAAGCACTCCTGCTCAAGCCAAGGTCATAGCTCCCGTTAGACAAACCAACGTGTCTGCTTGTAAGTGTTCTTTATACACTATTATCTATACTTTTTTTACAGAGATATTTCTGAAATATCTCACAACAAAGTTTAAAGCACAGAGTAAGGTATTAGAATTACTACCAAGTATTAACATGGGTTCTTTCTAAAAAGGCTTTAAAACAACTTGTCAATCTCTTCTTTGTAGTTTGCTTTAATACTTGTTTATTTTTTAATTGTGGTTAAATTCACATAACATAGAAATTACCATTTAAACCATTTTTAGTGTACAATTCAGTGGTACCAAGTACATTTCCAATGATGTGTAATCATCTAGAAAATGTTACCCTGTTTTCTACAGAAGCTTCACCATTTTACATTCCCACCAGCAAAGTGTAAGGGCTCAAATGTCCCCACATCTTCACCAACATCTATTTTCCATGTTTTTTTAAAAAATAATAGCCATCCTGCCCTGGCTGGCATAGCTCAGTGGATTGAGCGCGGGCTGCGAACCAGGCATCGCAGGTTCGATTCCCAGTCAGGGCACATGCCTAGGTTGCAGGCCATGTCCCCCAGCAACCGCACATTGATGTTTCTCTCTCTCTCTCTCCCTCTCCCTTCCCTCTCTAAAAAAAATAAATAAAATCTTTAAAAAAAAATAATAGCCATCCTAATAGGCATGAAGTGATATCTCACTGAGGTTTTGATTTTTATTTCCCTAGCATTAATGATGGTGAATGTCTTTTTATGTGCTTATTGGCTATTTGTACATTTTCTTTATTGAAATGTCTGTTCAAATCCCTTTCCCATTTTAATTGGGTTGTTATTAACTGTTGTTGAATATAGCTTGACATTTTTGACAATAGATATGCACCATTTAAAAAAGAAAGACTGCCCAGACTGGTATGGCTCAGTTGGCCGGGTGTTGTCCCACAAAGCGAAAGGTCACTGGTTCAATTACCAGTCAAGGCTCATGCCTGGGTTGCAGGTCTGCCCCAGTAGGGGTATGTGTGAGAGGCAATTGATTGATGTTTCTCTCCCCTTCTTTCTCCCTTCCTTCTCCTCTCTCTAAAAAAATAAATAAATAAAATCTTTTTAAAAAGAAAAATTAAATTTGTTAATGTATATTTAAGTTTCATAACAAATACATTAAAAGACAAAAATATAAAGAATAGTATGCTCACAATAGTTTTAAAAGAATCACAATTAAAAAAATAAAAAATAATTTACTGTTCATATTATTTTTTCCTGTTGATTCTATTATTTCCTTTTTTCTCCTCATTTGATAAGTTTATATGGAAGGAGTGGCTTGTTGTCTTTTGAAATATAATTGGAAAATCAATCCGTACTGGACTATTCATCCTAGATATTTTAAATTAAAATCTCAAGAACTTTGAACTTTTACTTGAAGAATTTGATGAATTCATCTATCTACAGCTGTAATATTTAACTTATTATATATTTATTATTAGTTACAGTATTTAGCTTATATACCAAGTCTCTACTTTTGGAAAAATTTGGTTTGCAATTTTAGCAGTAAACTATTTTACCACCACCAGCCCCCACAAAGATATTTCACTTGTCCATATACTCAAAGGAATTTTCTACTTTATATATTTTCTCCTCCATTTTTCTATTGTATGTGGCCCAGGAAAAATAATGTCAATAAAATGCCACGCAAGAACAGAAGGAAAGGCATTCCTTCTGCTTTTGTATTCAATGTCCAAGTCAGGCTTCTGCATGGAAACTTCTGCTCTGTAGTACTTTTCCTGTATTCATTAGTTCAGACAGTAGCACAATGAGGATTTCAAAAGATTTTCAATCTCTGAACCTATAAAAGTAAAAGCTAAAGTTTCCATGAAAATATATTTGTTTGGGGGGGTAGAAGCAAGTAGAGAGAAAAAATGAGAGTAAATGGTGATGAAAGGAGACTAGACTTTGGGTGGTGAACACACGATACAATACACAGACGATGCATTATAGAATTGTACCCTTGAAGTGTATATAATTTTGTTAGCCAATGTAACCCAATAAATTCAATAAAAATAAATAATATATCTGTGTTTGAATAAGAGTGTTCTCTTAGAGAAAATAACTGCCCTAAATTTCTAGTCCTTAAATTGCTTCTTAGTCCTTTATAATCATTAGCCCCCAGGGACATGATTTTTTATTTCTTACACAGATTAAACATGGAGACTTTGACATTTAATTATACATTTGACTTAAAAATACAATAATGATGCAAGAGACATTGAGTTGGGTGAGGGGGGAATGGAAAGGGGTCGGGGAGGCAAGAAGAGCAGAGGGAAAAAGTAGTATATATAACATAAAAAGAAATTTTTTCCTTACCTGCCTGTCCATGAGGAATCCATAGTGATTGATTCTTGGTGAGAGAAGGTATAAAAATTTATAGTCCATAAACCACAGCAGCCTGAATAGTTGCTGTAATATCTTGATACACAAGGTCTCTAGGGAACAACTAATGGCCTTATTGCGGTCTCCACTGAAGGAGCCAACAAGATCTATCTAATTTCTAATATTAAAATATTTCATGTATTATACTGTAATATCTCTAAAATAATTAAATCTATACAAACTGATAAAATAGTGTGAAACTATTTTTAAAATTTAACTTATAAGATCTTTACAATTCTCCCCCTCTCCCAACTTTATGGCTTTGAGTTCCTTTTCTATTTTTCTTTTTTCAGTGCCATACCAGCGACATTGCTGCTAATGCCTGCACTGCAGCCCAGTTATGCCCCAAACAAAAACAACTTTGCTGATCCTGACACAATCGTTCATTCAAATGACAGATCGGGGGTTAGTAAGTGACAAGGAGTAGAACTACATGTAAGAGTTAAGGAAGCTCCTATTCTCAAGAAACTAATAATCAGGTGGAGGAGATTGTAAAATAGCCTCAAAATAATCACAGCTCTTTCCTTTAATTCCTTTCAATGCAACATAGGCCTAATTATTTTGATGGTGCATGCTAAAAGCAAATATAAATTAGGAAGGAAATGTCAAACATTTCCAAAGACAAAAAAATTTCTTATGCATTCTCATATTGCATATATATATACACATATTACCCCCCAAAACTGGGATTTATTTATAAAAAATTGTATATTTACTCTTACATGTTTAAACATCAGTCACCTTCATAGTACTCTCCATTTGATGCAATAAACTTATCAAGATTTTTTTCCACTGCTCAAAATGGGTTTTGAACTCGTCGATTTTGATTCATTTTAGTGCTTCTACCTTTTTTGTTTCACCTCTTCCACACTAGCAAAACGTTTCCCTTTGAAGACTTTTTTCATCCAGGGAAACAAAACAAATGTCACTCAGGGTGAGATTGGCTGAACAGGAAAGATGGGGCACAGGGCTCCTGCCATTTTTGGTCAAAAACTGCTGAACACTCAGCTTGATGTGGGCAGGTGCATTTGTAAATCATCCATCATGAAATGGGCAAATGTGTTGAGTCTCTAAAAAAAATTCACTGAAGCCAAACACAGCCTCTCACAACAAAGCCAGCTGGTGCATTGATACAGATGGGTTCCTAGAACACTCACCTAGCAGGAGAAGCTTGTGTTACAAAGGTCCCGCCCTCCAGAAGATAATTCTGACTTTTTGGGGTCTCCCCTATAATGTATATACATATTACCTCAATCTTCTGTTTATAAAGATATTTAGCAACTTTGTTTCTTTAAAAACAATAGTCTGTAAATAGGGCCTTTGGGCTCATTTAAGTCATAGTAAAGATATCTGGTTGCCCTGGTTACTTATCTTCTTTGTCTTGTTCAATTTTTACAAAATTCTATTTATTTTTATTGTGGTAAAATATACATAACAAAATTTATTATTTTAACCATTTTAGATGTACAATTTAAAGGCACTAAGTACAGTTACAATGTTGTGTAACCATCACCCACCATCATTTCCAGAACTTACTCATAATTTCTAACAGATACTCTCTATAAATTAACACTAACTCCCCATTTCCCCCTACCCCCAGTCCCTGGTATCCTCTATTTTACTTTCTGTCTCTGAATTTGTCTACTGTAGATATCTCATATAAATGGCCTCATATAATATTTGTCCTTTTTTGTCTGGCTTATTTCATACTCAACATATTTTCAAAGTTCATCTACTATAGCATGTTTCAGAATTTCATTAGCTTTGTAAGATGAAAAATATTCTATTGTATGTATATATGACATTTTGTTTCTCCACTCACCTATTAATGCGCATTTAGGCATTTCCACCTTTTGGATATTGTGAATAATGCTGCTATGAATATTGGTGTACTCCATTTGAGTCCCAGGTTTCAATGCTTTTTAGTGCATATCTTGGAGTGGAATTGTTAGTTTTTGAGGAACCACCAAACTATTTTCCCAATGACTGCACCATTTTACATTCCTACCAGCAAAGCACACGGGGTCCAATTTCTCCATGTTCTCACCAACACTTGTTATTTTTTGTTGTTTTTATAATAGCCACCCTAATGGATATGAAATAGTATCTCACTGTGGTTTGATTTGCATTTCCCTAAAGATTAGTGATACTGAGCATCCTTTCATGTGCTTATTGGCCACTTACAACTTCTTTGGAGAAATGTCTATTCAAATTCTTTGTCCAATTTTAATCAAGTTGTTGGGGTTTTTTGTTGACTATTAGGAGTTCTCTATATATTCTAGACATGAATCTCTTATTAGACATATGCTGGGCAAATATATTCTCCCATTCTTTTTTATTTATTTATTTATTTTTCGAGACAGGGGAAGGGAAGGAGAAAGAGAGATACATCCATCAGTTGCCTCTCACACACACACGCGCACTGGGGACCTGGCCCACAATACAGGCATGTGCCCTGGCTGGGAATTGAACTGGTGTCCCTTTTGTTCACAGGCCAGCACTCAAGCCACTGAGCCATACCAGCCAGTGCCCTATTATCCCATTCTGGGAGCCGTCTTTTTTACTTTTTTTGTAGTGTCCTTTGATGTCCTTCTTTGTATTTTTTTACTTAAAATGAAATGATCTACCTTATATATTCTTTATTTTCTAATTTTATTTAAAATTATCATTAACTTATATGTTAAAGACATTATTGTAAATTCTACAAAGCTTTAAAAATGTAAATTCCAACAAATGTTTTATTTTTATCTAAAACTACTTTTTATATGACCATGTAACATGAAACTGCCACTATAGTTCATTCAAGCTTTAGAAGAAGTGACTTCATCGTACAATTAGCCAGCACACAGCAAAGAATTCACCATTGACTGTCAGTGTTGCTATCTGACTCGGGCATTCTGTTTGGAGTCTAGTGAGGAAATAAAGGAAACTTCATGCTTTAAGAACAGAGAGAATCATTTGCCCAGCTTGTTACATGACTGCTTATGTTGAGAAACAACAGACTGAGCTCATTGAAAGCATGTCTTTGGACACAGCCTGACTGGCTTCAAATCAGGGTGCTGTCACTTCCCAGCTGCGGGGCCAACAAGGTTGCTTATCTCCACGTCTCACTCTCCTTGTATGTAAAATAGTGGTAAATTCTAGGGCTACCTCATAAAATTGTTGTGAGAATCACAATGAGTAAAATTTCTAAAGTGTTAGGAAGATGGGCTGGGACAAAGTAGACACAACTACTTGATAAATATAAGTGCTAACTAAAGGGATCGATTCCCTATGTTGACCTTATCTTTCATTAACATTTTATTATTATTACTGTATGTGACTCATTGACCAATACCTTCCATTCTGATGAAGAAATATTTAAGGTGCTGTGGCCCCATGTACTGAATCTTTTCTACAGTATACTTTAGAGTTATTGTGAAATGACTAATTCGTTCAGGAAATATCTGTTAGACCTAAAAATGGTTGCATATTCCATGGCAAAACAAGACATCTTATGGCATGCTTTACATGTGCAAAGGAGCTGAAAAAAAGAAATAAGCCATGCCCAGTATGTAGACAACCAATTCAAATGATTGTGCTAACTTATTTCTCCTAGTTGCCCTGCTTATAAAATTAAAATTATAGCCCTGGCTGGTGTGGCTCAGTGAATTGAGCACCAGCCTGTGAACCACAGGGTCACTGGTTCGATTCCCAGTCAGGGCACATGAGAAGGGGGTGCGTGAGAAGCAGTCACACATTGATGTTTCTCTCCTTCTCTTTCTCCTTCCCTTCCCATCTCTAAAAATAAATAAATAAATAAAATATTTTTTTAAAAAGAAATATCTGTTAGAGACACTTCTTCAAGGAGGACATACAGAGGGTCCAGAGACATATGAAAAGATGCCCAGTACTGCTAGCTATCAGAGAGATGCCAATTAAAACCACAATGAGATTCTACCTCACACTGGTCAGAATGGGCCATCATAAACAAAGCAACAAACAATAAGTGTTGGAGAGGGTGTGGAGAAAAAGGAATCCTAGTGCACTGTTGGTGGGGTTGCAGACCTGTGCAACCACCATGGAAAACAGTATGGAATTTTCTCAAAAAACTGACAATGGATCTGCCTTTTGACCCAGGAATTCCACTGCTAGGATTATATCCTAAGAACCCTGAAACACCAATCCGAAAGAACCTATGCACACCAATACTCATAGCAGCACAATTTACAATAGCTAAGTGCTGGGAGCAACGTAGGTGCCCATCAGTAAATGAGTGGATCAAAAAACTATGGTACATTTACACAGTGGAATTCTATACAACAGAAAGAAAGAAGGAACTCCTACCTTTTGCCACAGCATGGATAGAACTAGAAAGCATTATGCTAAGCAAAATAAGCCAGGCAGTAAAAGACAAATACCATATGATCTCACCTTTAATAGGAATCTAATCAACAAAACAAACAAGCAAGCAAAATATAACCAAAGACACTAAAATAGAGAGCAGGCTGACAGTGACCAGAGGAGAGAGAATAGGGAATTTCAGGGGTAAAGGGTGAAGAGTTTGCAGGAACAATTATAAAAGGCACATGGACAATAACAAGGGGAAGTAGAAACAGGGGAGGGAGGTGGGGAGGGCTGGGGTGTTGGGCTGGGGTGAGGGGAAAAGGCAGAAAACTGTACTTGAACAACAATAAAGAAAAGGAAAAAAAGAAATATCTGTTAGGATTCAACACAATTCCTATCAATATACTGATGGCATATTTCACAGAACTAGAAAAAAAATCAAAATTTATATGGAAACACAAAAGACCCCAAATAATAATAGAAATCTTAAAAAAGAACACAGTGGGAGGTATCACACTACCTGATATCAAACTATACTACAAGCCTATAGTGATCAAAACAGCATGGTACCGACATAAAAACAGACACATAGATCAATGGAAAACCATAGAGTCCAGAAATAAACCCACAACTATATAGTCAATTAATCTATGACTAAGGAAGCAAGAAAATAAAACAAGGTACAGACACTCTATTTAATAAATGATTGTGGGAAAATTGGACAGATAAGTGCAAAAAAAAAAAACTAGACCACCTTCTTACACCATATACAAGAATAAACTTAAAATGGATTAAAGACTTAAATGTAAGACCCAAAACCATAAAACTTCTAGAGGAAACATAGGCAGTAAAATCTCTTGACATTTCTCTTAGCAATATTTTTTTGACATCTCTTCTTGGGCAAGGGAAACAAACAACAACAACAACAAAAAAAAAACAAATAAAGGACTACGTCAAACTAAAAAGTTTCTGCATGGCAAGGGAAACCATCAACAAAATCAAAAGACAACCTACTGAATGGGAGAAGATATTTGCCAAGAATACATCCGATAAAGGGTTAATATCCAAAATGTGTAAAGAACTCAGACAACTCAACACCAAAAAAAAAAAAAACACCACCTGGCCCAATTAAAATGTGGGCAGAAGACCTGAATAGACAATTCTCCAAAGAAAATAGACAGGTATATGAAGAGTTGCTCAAAAGTATTAGTCATCAGAGAGATGCAAATCAAAACCACAGTGAGATATCACCTCACACCTGTCAGAATGGCCATCATTAATTAATCAGCATACAAGTGTTGGCGAGCATGTGGAGAGAAGGGAACCCTCATGCACTGTTGTTGGGAATGTGGATTGGTGAAACTACTGTGAAAAACAGTGTGGAGGTTCCTCAAAAAATTAGAAATGGAATTGCCTTCTGACCCAGCAATTTCACCTCTGGGAATCTATCTGAAGAAACCCAAACCACTAATTTGGAAGAATATTTTCCCCCTTATGCTCATTGCAGAATTATTTATAATGTCCAAGATATGGAAGCAACCCAAGTGCCCATCAATAGATGAGTGGATAAAAAATCTGTGGTACCTCTACACAATGGAACACTATTTGGCCATAAAAAAGAATGAAATTTTATACTTTTTGGCAGCATGGATTGATCTGGAAAGTATTGTATTAAGTGAAATAACTCAGACAGAGAAAGACAAAGACCATGATTTCACTAATATATGGAATGTAAGAAACAAAATAAACAAACAAAATAAAAATACACTCACAGATAGAAGAGTGTCAGATGACGGAGGGTAGGGGGTTAGGTGGGACTGGGTGAAAAAGGTGAAGGAATTAAGAAGTATGAATTGGTAGTTACAGAACAGTCATAGAGATGTACATTAGAGCATAGGGAATATAGTCAATAATATTGTAATAGCCATGCATGGGGCCAGCTGGGTACTTAAAATATTGGGGAGTGGCCATTCTGTAAAGTACATGATTTTCTAACCACATGCTGTATATCTGAAACTAATACAGAGTAACATTGAATGTAAACTGTAGCTGAGAGAAAAATGTCTATTAAGAATAGACAAGGTATTGAAAACACAATTGTCTTTGACCTTGAGGAACTTACAAAGGGGCTGTGAGAGATGCACAAATGCAACACATTGTGATGTGTGCAGCTGAACAAGAGGCCGAGTGTGCTCTGCAAGCATACAGTAGAACATCGAACTCAGGCTTTAAAGAACCCAGAAAAGGCAACCCGGGAGAAGTGACATCTAAGTTGAGATCTGAAGGTCTGGGGGTAGATTATTTGCTAAAACAATTGGATGAAGTAGAGACATAAATGGATTGGAGAGTTTTCCAGCCAGAAGGAAGTATAAAAATGAAGGTTAAAACCAAAACCACTCTGACATATTGACAAAACTGGGAATGCTGTGTGACTACAACACAAGAAGGAAGAGAGAAGGTTGGAGAAATAAGGCTAAGAAATGAATAGAAACCAAAATCCTGAAGGGTCCAATAAACTATTTTAAGTATTTTCAATTGTATCCGAACAGTAAAGTCAGTGCAAGGACGGAACCAAATTTGGACTTTGTAAAGAAGGATCACTCTGACTGCACTGGGAAGAAAGGGTGAAAATACACAAGACAGGAGACGGGAGACCACTTAGGAAACAGCACTGGCAAAAGGAAAGAGAAAAGTGAAAGGTCTAAGGAGATATTTAGGAGACAAACTGCTTAGTGTGAAGAAGATGAAGGTACCAGTGATACTTCCAGGTTCCTGGCTTGGACAAGGGATGCATGACTGTGGCAGCCTGTTGAAGAAGCCGTGGTAAATTCAGACCATCCGGAAATGTTAAGTGGGAGGGGTGATGTGGTAAGATATGACGCTGGAGAGCTCGGATGGGGGCAGATCGAATTCGGCAATAGGTCAAACGAAGATTTTGTGACGTTATTCTAAGTGAAATGGGAAGCCACGGGGAGATTTATTGTTTACACTACCTACTCTTGGGGAAACAAATGAAAATCAAGACTGAGTAATTCCCAGGCCCACGGTGTACTGCTGAGCAGGCATGTACCGCACTAGTCCAGGGGATGCCACTCACTAGATAAGGGTGTGAATGGTACTTCCGAAGCTGTGTGGAGCGCAGCAGCCATCGTTGACATCGTTGATGCTGTGTGGTTCTCTAGTTTGCTTTATGTGAATAAATGTCTTGTCTCTATAGTACAGTAATGAATATTCTAGAGCACAGCTTAGTTTTATACCTCTTTTCTGTTTCTCAAATTACTTCGCACAGCTCTGAATATACAGCTAGCTCTTACTGAAACCCTTGTGGTCCTGGCTCCAGAAACCACCACTCACTTCGATTTTACTATTCTAAGCACTACCTATTCTATCACAGAGTAACTCCCCTTACACTTATTAACTTTAATAATTTTATTTTTATCTCTTTAATAAGAGATTACATTTATGTAACTATATTTTGACTGAAACAAGCTTCATGGCACAGATAAATTTTACAACTCGTTTCTTTTTCTGTCACAGGTCATTTTTTATTTGAAACTATTTATGTGTACCTCCTTTACTTTTTTTTAGAGCAAGAACTTTCAGGACCTGATTTGGTTTCTCCCAGCCACTATGATTATATATCTCTGGCCACTATTCCTGCATTTGATTAAGAAATCATAAATTTTGGTATCATATGTCTGTTAGTTTTGTGTTCTGTGAAATTACTTTTTAACTGTCATAATTATCAAGTCAATTATGATTAATTGATTGATTGATTGATTGATTGATGGGATGCCTCTTCCATGCTCCCAGCTGGGGACCTGGCCCACAACCCAGGCATGTGCCCTGACTGGGAATCAAGCCAGTGACCTTTCAGTTCACAGGCTGGCACTCAATCCACTGAGCCACACCAGCCAGGGCTGATTTTAGGTACTATATCCCTTACAACACACAGAGCCTTATAATTTATCTAAAGGGTTAGAATGAATCATAAAACATATGTATATTCTTTGTACATTATAGTAAAAATACTCTATTTTCTTCTTTTAAAATTCTTCTCATTATAGTTAATACTATAGCTAGTATCTTCTGAATTTTGTTTGGTGATTCACTATTAATTCAGTTGTTTATAAGTAAAGGTCTACCATACCTGATACTTCATTTTTTAAAAATGCTCACCCAAGGATATATTATTTATTGATTTTACAAAGAAAGGAAGGGAGAGAGGGAGAAATGGAAAGAAGTGGGGTGGGGGAAGAGAGAGAGAGAGAGAGAGAGAGAGAGAGAGGGAGAGAGATAAACCTTGATGTGAGAAACATCAATCAGTTGCCTCCTATACACACCCTGACTAGGGATCGAACCCACAACCTAGGTATGTACCCTGACCAGGAGTCGAACCCGCAACCTTTTTGCTGCATGGGACAATGCTCCAATGAACTGAGCCACCCGGCCAGGGTCTGATGCATCATTTTGAGTGGGGAGAAGTGAGAGGAAGTTGGAACCAGGATTGAGACCACTCACTCACTAAGCAAGCTAGCAACTATTCTGAGAGGGCAAGGAAACAGTTCAATTTATATACACTTTAGATAAACTAATTGGAACTTACATGTTATACAGTGTTTATATAAAGAAATGTAAAAATGAGTTTTTACTCCATTTCCCCCCCACCAGAGAGAACTGTACTTGAACAATAATAAAAGAGAGGGGCGGGGGGAGAAAATGAACTTGGAAAAAAAAGGGAAACCAATGCATAGGAAAAAAAAGGAATACCAAAGAGAGGAATTGTAATTTATGATCACAAAGGAATCTGAGTTTGTGTAGATTTGAAATTAAATAAGACCTCTGTCTCATAAAAAAAAGAGAGAGAGAGAGAGAGCTTTTACTCTAGTTTTCAAACAAGATGTAAGCTCCACATAACTAAAGCTTTACTGCCAGCTAAGATCTCTCTCCTGGGTCCCAGAGCCCTGTAAGTCCAAACTGCTTACCATAGTTTCTGGCACACAGATATCCCAGACACACTACAGCCTCAACACTGTTAGAGTGAAATCACCATTGCCTCTGCCTTTTGTACCCTTTCTCCAATAATGAATGACACTAATGTGCTTAAGCAACCAGAAGCCTGGGAGGCAACTTAAACCCATCTCTCTCCTTACCTGCCCCTGCTCCCTCCCTCTGAGGCCCCCCCACCCCTGTCCTGCTCATCTCTCATCCAGCGTGACTGCTGCAGCAAACTCCCACACCTGGTCTCCTGACCCCGTTTTAGTCCCCTCCAATCTGTTCTCCACACCACTGTGAAAATCATCTTTTGAAAACACAAAATGGGTCCCAATGTTCCTCTGATTTAAACTTCTTCAGTGGCTTTCTATCAATTACAGGATAAATCCATACTTCAGATGAGGTCCTTCATAATTAGGCCCGTTTTCCTCTCTAGCCACTAACTTTTCTCTCCCTTGCTTTACTATCCCAAAAAGCTCCAGCTGTACCCGAACACTTGCTTTTTCTATCAAGAACATACCATATTCTCTGTTGCCCCAGTGCCTTTATACATAACTGCCCTCCACCTGAATGCAGTTTCCCCTTCCCTTCTTGGTCTAACTCCTGGGAACTCCTCAAAATCTCCATAAACAGCACCCTTTATTCCTAAAGCTTGAATTAAGTACCGTCCACATGTGCTCCATATGTCTATCTTCAGACGCTTACCAAACAGTATTTTATGTATATGTCTCTCCCTTAACAAATAAGCTCCTTAAGGGCTTTCTATTTTTGCATGATCAGCATCTAAGCATTCACCTGGCACTTGGACACTCAGTGTTTATTGAATGATCAATGAACAAATGGTGAAAGTTACTTTGTAGAGTAAACAGGACAGTTCTAAAAGAACTATCTGCTTCAGGAGGTTTCAGGAGCAATATTTGGAGAGAAATATTTTGGAAGGCAGTCAGTTCAAAAATACATCTTCAGATACTTAGTTTTTACTTTATTTATACTCGAAATTCTTCGAGAATAGTTTACTCTAAAATACATGTATACAAAGATGATTATTAAGAGTCATGTAGTGGAGACAGGGATTGATGATTTTATCAATCCCTGGGCTGAGTACTCCATCCTCTTGTATTGAGCCTTGACTGCTGTTGGCAGATCAATGGGAGGGATTTACACAGGACAGTTAGATGGAAGGACTGGCTGTGACCACCGACCACCAACCTCCAACCTCCACCCTCCGTGTAGGATCAGCTGTGCAGGGGCAGGGTGGTGGTGCTCTGACATGGTCAGTAGCTCTCCACTGTGTTTGCTGACCCTGAGGTTTCCTGAGCATGGCAAGCCATGTTCAACCCCTACCTGTGTTTTGCCCTGGGGCCACTTCCTGAGCTATAGCAATTTGAGAGGGCTGCTACATCTGCTGGTCTTGTAGATTCCCAGGCAAGCCAAAGTTTGAAGCAGTTCCATGCCTGGGGCTCACTGAGGCCAGTGACTGTTTGACAGGATTCAGGAAGTTGTGAAGCAAGAGCGAAGACCAGTCATTCATATGGAAAAACAGTTTGGGTGGGCCCTTAAGTTGGGTGGGGCAGAGTCTCTGGGGATCCCCAAGGTGGGTCAAACCGTATTAGCCAGGTTGATGGAGACTCCTGCATCAAGGATAAGGCGCCAGCCTACTGGCTCTGTGAGGGGAAGATTTAGAAAAGGGACAGTGGCCTCTGTTCACCTTGATTCCAGACAACCTCAGTTTTCTCCCAGTATGCCACTGGTGCCTTTCAAGCTGCTATCCCGGTAGCTGCTGGAGCTCAGAGGGAGTGAGTCTGAGTAGTTGGGTCCATATGTAGGTTCTTTAAGAGGAACTGTTTCAGGCTCCAGAAGTTTCTTCCATTGACTCAATCCCTGTTGGGTTTTGCAGCCAGAAGTTGTGGGGACTTATCTTTCTGACACTGGAACCCTGGGCTGAGGGGTCGTGTGTGGGCCTGGGACTCCTCTCTCCTGAGATATTCCTCCCAAACTTTTGTCCACCACATGTGGGTGAGGGACCAGCCCCTTCCACGTCTGTACCCCTCCTACCAGCAACTATCCTGAGAGGGCAAGGATGGATGTGGTTTCTTTAATTCCATAGTTGTCAGACTTCCAACTCGATTTCTGATGGTTGTTCTATATTTTAGTTGTGTGAAGAGGTGAGCCCTGTCTGCTTATGCTGCCATCTTGATTAGAAGCATAGGTGGCTATTTAAAGTGTCATATTTAAAGCACTTATACTTGGTGATCACTTAGCCTAACAGTTTGAACTGATTAAATTCCACAATATATTCTATATTGTACACTTATGGGAAGAGAAACCCTGCCAGTATTATACTAAAATATGTTATTCTGTATCTTAAAGTGTTATCTACTTCTATATTTCAATATCAGATTTTTAATGTAATATCATTTTTTTCCTTTTAAAAAGTGGTTTAGTTTAGGTGTATATTGTCCAAAAATTACATACTTATAATTTGCAAGTGTCCATTCACAAAAGCCATTGAATAGGAATGAGAGGGGAAAAACTTAAAAATAAGCATTTAAAAATGCAATATGCTCTAATAAACTTTAATTAGTTAGTATATATGAAACATTGTGTGACCAGCACTGTTCTGAGTACTCTGAGGAATATGCCTGCATGCACAAAAGCATGCACACATGCAGAAGAAAGTAAATTAATCCACAAGAAACAACTGCAGAACAAAAGATTATCAACTTTGAAATAACAAAGTGTTTATTTTTAAATAATTAGTTCCAAGTCTTTTGTTTATTTCCCTTCCCTCCTTTCTCCCTTTCTTTTCTTCCTTCAAGAGAAAAGCAGAGAGTTATTTATGAAGGAGTTCCCATAAGACTATCAGCTAATTTCTCAAAAGAGACCTTACGGGCAAGAAGGGGCTGGAAAGAAGTATTCCAAGTCATGAAAGACAAGGACCTACATCCAAGATTACTCTATGCAGCAAAGCTATCATTTAGAATTGAAGGGCAGATAAAGTGCTTCCCAGATAAGGTCAAGTTAAAGGAGTTCATCATCACCAAGCCCTTAGTATATGAAATGTTAAAGGGACTTTTCTTATTGAAGAAAAAGGAGAAGATCAAAACTATGAACAGTAAAATAACAACAAACTCACAGCTATCCGTAACTTAACCTAAAACAAAAACAAAAACTAAGCAAACTAGAACAGGAACATCATAGAAATGGAGATCACATGGAGAGTCATCAGTGGGAAGTGGAGAGGATGGGGGGAAAGGTATAGGGAATAAGAAGGATAAATGGTAGGTACAAATACACAGGGGGAGGTTAAGAATAGTATAGGAAATGGAGAAGCCAAAGAAATATGTACGTACAACCCATGGACATGAACTAAGTGGGGGGGGAATGCTGGAGGTAATGGGGGTACTGGGAGGAAGGGAATAAAGGGGAGGAAAAAACGGGACAACTGTAATAGCATAATCAACAAAAGATACTTAAATTTTTTTTTAAAGAAAGAAATAGAAAAAAAAGGTTCTTTCCTTATCTTTAATGTGTGGCATTTTAATTATGATGTGTCCTGGTGTGGTCCTCTTTGAGTCCAACTTGTTTGGGACTCTCTGTGTTTCCTGGACTTGTATGTCTATTTCCTTTGCCAAATTAGGGAAGTTTTCTTTCATTATTTTTTAACTAAGTTTTTGATTTATTGCTCTTCCTCTTCTCCTTCTGGCACCCCTATGATTCGGATGTTGGTGCATTTGGAGATGTCCCAGTGTCTTCTTATTCTCTCCTCATTTTTTTTTTTGAATTCTTGTTCTTCATTATGTACTGGTTGACTGTTTATTTCTTCTTCATGTTCCAAATTGTTGATCTGAACTCTGGCTTTGTTCCCTTCACTGTTGGTTCCCTGTGAATTTGTCTTTATTCCACTTAGTGTAGCTTTCATTTCTTCCTTTATGCATTTGTCATGCTCATTGGGATCTCTAAACATCCTTATCATTGCTGTTTTGAACTCTGTATCCAATAGGTCGGCTATCTCCATTTCACTTAGTTCTTTATTGGAGTTTTGAAACGTTCTTTCATTTGGGTCATATTTCTTTGTCTCCTCAATTTGGCAGTCTCCTGTGTTTGTTTCTGTGTATTGGGTAGAGCTGTTTTAACTCCATCTTGGCCTGAACAAGTCTTTTGGATGCCAACATTGCTTAGGTTTATTCCATTGCCCTCTATCATACCTTGTTGAGGGCCCAGAAAAGTCTCAAGGAAGAAAAGTCATTTGTAATAAGTCTATGCCTTTACACTTGTGTCAGTTATAAGAGAAAACTGTGGTGAAGCAATACAGAAATGATAAAAAAAAAATTTAATGGAAAACAGATTAGTGATTGCCCAGGGGTTAGGAACAAGGGGGAGGGCGTGTGGTTATAAAAGGGCACTATAAGGAGGCATCCTGGTGATGATGAAAGAGTTCTGTGTCTTGGCTATGAGTGATGGATGCACACAATATAAAACTGTACAGCACAGACACAAACACAAATAAGTACAAGTAAAACTAGGGAAACCTGAACTAAATCAATTAGTGATCCATGTCAACATCCTGGTTGTGATATCATGCTAAGTTCTGAGGTATATAGAATCATGTGTTGTTTCTTACAACTACATGTGAATATAGAATTATCCCTTTATCAGAAAAAAAGCTTTTAGAAATTATTATAAAACACACTTTCTCTATTGTAAATGTATCTCCTGACCCCAAATGAAAATGTACAAGGAATAAACACCAAAATCTCTCCCAGTGACTATATATACACACATATATACATATACACATACACATACATATACATATACATACACACACACACACACATATATATATAGAGAGAGAGAGCGTGAGATTGATTGATTGATTGATTTTCTAGGGGCAGTAGAAATTCCTCTAAAAAAAAAAACCCCAGAGTTAATATTATGTCTAAACATTGTTGCCCTGTCTATATGTTCTTAATTTTCTTTTAATCCCATGTTAATTTAAATGTTTCCAATATCATATCCTATAAATTGAAGGTTTCTCATGACACAGCGGTGATAAAATGCTATCTTACTTTGAGTTCCGATGGTGTTGGGATAACGCCTAGTGAGAGAGAGAGAGTGCCACCACTATTTTATCTTTATGTTAATAGATAAGCATGTCTCACACACACACACACACACACACACACACACACACACACACACAGTCTTCCTCTCTACAGTCGCCATGAGTCCAGGATGAGGGTGAAATGAGAACACCATATGAATTTTTCAAAGCTAGGTCTTTACCGACTTTGAACGTCCTGGAAAATACCCAAGCACCTCATTGCTCTTTTCAGCAATGCCAAACGAAAACCAATGTGTCAGCCGCTCTGGAATTCCTTTGGTGTGAAGAAGTCGAAGGTGACCAAAGGCCGCTGACCTGCACAGGCACCCAGATTAAACCGGTCTGGTTGGGAAGAATTCGCATTCACGTAAAAGAACTTCCAGGCCATTCCTTTGGCTTTGACTTCCAACCTGACACTTGCCTGGTGGCGCTGAAGGCGTAAAGAGGGACGTCGGGCCTCTCGCACACGCGTCTGCGAGCGTCGCCCTCTCAGCCTCCAGCCCAAAGGCCCCCCTAAAGAGTCTGCGTGCGCGTCGGGTGAATTGGAGGAATTTGGGGTCGCCGTCCTCCAGGCCCCACCCTTCCCTCCCCCAGCTCAGCCGACAAGGGAGGGGGTAGGAAGGAGGCCCGGGTAAGGAGAGGGTTGAGAAGGGACCCGGGGACTCGGGCAGCGAGAGGCCAGAGGGCCCCGGGCGCACGGTGCCGGCGCGCGGGCGGGGACTCGGGGGGACTGAGGGCTCGGGGCGCTGAGCGGGGCCGGGGCACCCGGTGGCACAGCTCCGCAAGTCCGGGGCGGTGCGGGCGCAGGGGAGAACTCACCGGCATTCTGCAGGGTCTCGATGTTTTTGGGCCTGGTCGCCAGCTCTGCCACCGTCTGCACGAACTGGGTCCGGGCTTTCTGGTACTGCTCGAACACTGCGGGGAGAGGCACGGTGGGGTCGGCCGCCCGCGGTCCCCGCTCCCGCCGATGGCGTCGGGGCGCCCCAGCCCGTACCTTGCAGCACATGCTTCTGACTCATGGCGCCCGCGGCTCTGGGCCCGCCACAGCCTGGTCCGCGTCCGTCTCCTGTCCTCTCTGTGTACCCGCGTCTCCTGGTCAACACACCGGAACCGGAACGCGGCCGTTGGGCCGCAACGGCCAGTCCCGGGAGTGACGTTATGGCCGAGGGCCCCGCGCCCACGACGAGGGCCGGCAGCTGGGGACTCCGCCCGCCTGGCGTCTCCGACGTGCCCACCGGGCAGTGGTCGCGCGCACCTCCGAGTGTCTCCACCCAGCCCTGGAGGGCGTCTCGGGGAGGGGGCGCAGGTTCTGCACAAAGCGACCCAGACCCGTGTGGCTGCCAGGCCGTGCGTGACTCATCCGGCCGGGAAGCCCACGCGCCGGGGAGAACCCGGTGTGAGCTCGGGGAGGCAGGGAAACAATGTCTCGTGTGGCATTGTATAATCTGATAAATACTTCGTTGTCAATGCAATCTTGAAGTCAAACGATTTCCCCTTCAGTCCAGCTTTTGTATACCTGACATTTCAGTTTTCAGAATTCCTGGTGGGTCAAGACGATGATGTCCATGCACTTAATTCTATTGTACTGCAAGCATTTGGTAAGCACTCCTAAATGTCCAAGGGAAAAGCAGATGAGAAAATGTGACCAGTGTCCTGCCTTCCACGACTTTCTCCTACTCCTAATAGCTTTTCTGTTTTCTCACTTTTGTGTGATTTTTAAACATTTTGGCTTTGTCTTTTAAATTTAGGCTTCATTGTTGCTGAATGTAGAGGGGGCGGGGGGTAGAGAATGAGGATAAGAAACCTGGCCTGGAAAGCCTTAATTCAAATTATCTTAACCAGACTTCCCTAGCTTGTGTCACTTTCACTCTTTACAAGTCTCTTTTAACAAAAATCAGGTACTTCGTCTATTACCTCTTTCTGGCTTCTCTAAAAACTGTAGACCATATGTTTCTATCACAGGTCCACTGAAAATGTTTCTTCATCAGAAACTACAATTGCACCAGGTGTCAAGTGAGCAGAGAGCCACAGCTGCTGCAGAGCAGTGCCAAAACAGGAGACCCCTCAATATCTCTTCTTCAATAGAAGGAATCGTGCAAACTAGGTTGGGTCTGGGAGATCTCATTCCGACTTGTGCTCTGATGAAGTCCTGGTATTGCGTGGAGCCGGGAATAGCTGGGGAATGAATGACCAGCGATCAGAGAGAGCAGCAAGGGTGTCCAGTAAGGCAGGTGCCTGTTTTTTGGTCCGCACTTCAGAAGCCAGTGATACCCACAACCCCTTTACTTAACTCTAAGGCATACGTTTCACAGTGATCTCCACAGTTCTCTAAGGAAACAGATCCTTTAAAATTAAAGACTTGAACCGTGGCTGGTGTGGCTCAGTGGGTTTAGCGCCAGCCTGTGAATGGATAGGTTGTCCATACAATTCCTGAGATTAGGGCACACACCTGGGTTTGTGGGCCAGGTCCCTGGTTGGGGGCGTGCAGAAACTGACCCATGTGTTAAGTGTTAAGTTTCTTTTAGTGTCAAGGTCAATAAAATATTAAGATGACAGTGATTTAGCTGGCCCCAAAGTTCTAAAAATACATCTGTAACTTTTTCACTAATTCAGTAAACCATCATTAGGCGGGCTGCACACAGGAATAGTCACATTCCCAAAGGCATCATATAGCACAAAGTGATTGATACTTAAAATTGATGCTTCTACTGTAGAAGTCTGTAATACAGCATGACATATTCTAAAACAATGAGCCATGCATAAAAAATCACTTCATTGCTGCTTGGTGCGTGTGTTTGTGTATGTATCATCTTTCTGAAGACTTACGTGGGTGGTCTTTAAAAATTGTTCCCGAGCCCCCTACCACCCGACAGAAATATGTAAGCGCCCTGCTAAAGAAGCCTGTCAGCCACTCCCTCTCACCACCACGCAGGCCCACTGCCCGTTTAAAGCCATGGCGTTGTAGAACTTTTCTCGCTTAATGTACGTGTTATTGCTTTCCCACATTTTTATTAGTACAGGGCACAGGAGACAAAGACGGGAGGTGGCACAGGTGAAAGGACCTTGGACGCCCACGGCGCCCACAAGGAGCCACGATCCGGGAGGACGCGGCCCGCGCCTCGCGTGGGTGCGGGTACTGCCGACCCTTCTGCGAAGCTGGACACAGAAGGGTCCCTGAGCAGCGCTGGCCGCGGAGACACGTCTGTTGAGTGTTGGCGGGTTTGCTGGGGCTGCAGAGAGGGAAGGAGGGAAGGAGGGAAGGAGGGAAGGAGGTAGACGTCCCCCACCTCCAAGGCTTTTCCTACATCCCGAAGTTTCTAGAAGGCCAGCGAGTACCTCCGCGCTCTCCGCTCAGTTTCTAAGGAGGAAGAGGCGCCAGGTGTCTGTCGGCGACAGGGCCAGGCTGTCCTTCCGCTTAGAGCCCAGCGGGGCCCCCACCGCGAGTGGCTGGGCCGGGACCAAAAGGGGGTGCGGGTGCGAGGGCCGGTGGTGACGCGGGAGCGCGGAAGAGGGGCGCGCGGGCTCCCTGGCAGCCTCCCTCTCACGAGGGCCCGGGCGCCGGAGCACAGGCCTGGGGTAGGGGGGAATCCCTCTCTCCAGCTTCCTCGCAGCCCCGCGGGCCACTGGCAGGAAGAGTGGGATCTAGGGGCTCTTGGTCTCGCAGAGCCGGCCTCAGCAGCGTGGGGCGGCGGCGGCGATGGGGACGGCGGGGAGAGAGGGGCCGCAGGGGCAGAGTGGGGGGAGGGCAGGGTGGAGAGATGAAGGAGGCCTCTCTTCTTCAGCTTTGCTTCCACGGCCAAGCCTCCAGCAGGAACTGCACTCGGCATGGGCTCCCCAGGAGAGGTCCCGCTGGAGTTTTCTCGCGAACCCGTGGGCTCGGGACCTGGGAAGCCGAGAACCGAGGCCTCGAAGCACCGGCGTAGCTAGAAAAGCTCACTGCGGCCGCTTTGCTTCCCGCTAACGTTCTGCCCTGGGGACTTGTGGAGTCCTGTTTGGGAAGATAGAGTGTGGGGTCTCCAGACTCCCGGCGACCGAAATGGGGTACAGGGACCCTGCACCATCTTCCATCAGCCCGCCCCTCAGACCCTAGACCACTTTGCCTAGGGCGATGGGCCAGGATGCAGTGCGCAGATTTTACTGAGCTGTACACTGGAAACTTGTATGGTTTGGTGAACGAGTGTCACCCCAATAAATTCAATTATTTTTTCAAAGATATAGACAGTGTCAGAAAAAAAAAGGATATTTCAGGATGTATTGCCTTAGTAGTTTTGCATATTCAATGCTAGCCCCTAAGCATTTGTGGTGAACCGTAAAGATAGGTAATGCCAGCCTGTGCTCTGTGAGAGTGTACAGGTAACTTTAAAGTCGCGCCTTCCTGGCGGCTAGTCAGCCGGTGTTCAGACACTATTGGTGGGAAAGTAGCAAAGTCACAAGTTCTTACTTACAAGTTACCATTCTCCTTAGAATTCTGGAAACCTCTGTCAGGTATTTTTAGTACAATTCCACATTTGAAATATAATTAGATAAAAACACAGTGAATGAGGATATCTAAATAATGCCACTAGCCTGGAAAATGCTTACCATTCCATTCAGTTCATTCAAGATATCCAAGCTTCATATCTTGAAGTTTGTGTTTTTCTAATAAGGGTTGTTGAACTTCTGGAATTCTCTGGAAATTCAACAAGTATTTGCCGAGTTTTGTTGAAAGGACTCTGGGGCATACAAAGATAAATAAAACAGATGCTTGACCTCAAGGAGCTTTAAACTTAGAAATTTCAGCACAAGTGAAACTTCAGTTGAATTGATGAAGAACACTCAACTAACTTAGTAATATTAAAAGCCAGGACAATGATTAAGAGCAAAGAAATTTAGCAGTGCACATATTTCTTGAGTTATCCTATTCGCTAAGTAAAAGGTTGCTAGATACTTTGGAAATTTTTCTTCAATAAAAAAAACAAGTTTAAAACACTAACAAAAGTTCTCTTAAAAATCAGTTTCCTACAACCACAGAAATAGAAAAGGCAGAAAAATCTGGAAAGGTTAATGTCAGTTGCTTTCTTTATGCATCAGACCACCCAGCCCACACTGCCAAGAGGTGATATGGTTCATCAAATGCAATGAGCCATCCGCATCTGGATGACTAGCATGTGGATATTATGTGTGAGCTAACAGGAGTGGTTCTATTATGAATTTCATGCAAAATATGTGTGGCAGACCAAGACGGGAGATAGCAGTGTTTGCCTGTCACTCTAACCCAGAGGAAGGCCACCATTCATTCCCAGGAGGAGGCACAGCCGTGATAAGCTTTCATTTTTGTTGACATTACTGGAAAGGGAGTGGGCATCTGGTGTTGACTTTTTTCTTCAACACCATCCTTATTTCTGATGTCAAGAAAAGCTTTCTAACAAAGTGGCCTAGGACAAGAAACTCCAACTCAAGGTGAAGAAGAGGGCGCGTGGGGTTGGGACTAAGCAAGGCGCCTCTGTGTCAGGAGCTCAGGTCCGTGGCGCTGCAGCGTGCCCTGCCCGCTCACTCCCAGCTTCCCTACTCGCTGGGCGGGAGGGGGGCGGGGCGGTTGGGGAGGAGGAGAGGAGCAAACCCTAGGGCCCGGATTTTGAGCGGAGCTGAGGATCCTGAAGGATGAGTATATGGGGCGAGGGCAAGAGATATCTAGGGGGGTCACCCCCATAGCTGCAATTGTCCACCCAAACTTCCCACCCCACCAGGTGTAGGAGACGGCAGCTGTACTGGTGGCAGCAGAAGCAGTCCTGGCTGTAAATCGCTCTGGTGTGGTTGCTACTGGCAACCGACCCTCTGCAGGAGCGCAGCAGTGAAGCCCCTGGAAGGAAGGTGGCGAGGGAAAGTGGCTGCGACCCGCGGCTGGGCAGGCTACCCATAGGGCTCTCCCTCCTCCCTAGTCCCTTGGGGCCCTGACTCCAGCCCTGCCGCAGGAAGGGCCAGAGGGCTCTCCGGGTGGGGTTGCCACTGCCTCTGAAGTATGGAATTCCTGGCGCCCTCCTGAATGCCACGTGGCAGCTGGGCCTGGAAGACTGGGTTCGTTTTGTGATATCCCAACTTACATATTTTTGAAAATAGCACCATTACATCAAACCAAAAACAAATAGCAAAATTTCTTAAAGTTGACATGCTAAGAATATCACATTTTTTTGTGTGTGTGATTGCCTTCATGGAACAACTTGGAATCTGTGGTTGTAGTAGTAGTAAGTGAGGCATACTATGTAAAATAAAACTTAAAAATGTAAACTTATCATTACATTTGTCTAAATTGTCATTAGAATATGTATAGTAATTGAAGCCATGGGTATAGAAGTGATTGCTTTGAGAAGTTATGTGTAAGGAAAAAAAGGGGGACTTGGAGAACAGGGAGATTTAAGCAGCATTTGAGTGACGCCTGTAAAGGTGAGCGGTCGCGGTAAACAAACCTGAGTGTTTTCCGGAATGCCTGACCCGATCAGCCCCGCGAGGGATCGCATCTGCCTTTCGTTTCTGTTGCAGCAGCGCCTACACCAGTGCCAGGCTGAGGGGCACTCCACACGTAATTTCCTACACACAGTCGAGTGTTGTGGGGAGGGCAGGAAAGTGACAAACACCATTGGCTATGGCAGCTGGATGACTGGAGGTGTGTGCCAGCAGGATGGCGGGCAGTGAGTGAAGAGTGAGTAGGGCGTGAGAAAGTGAAGCTGGCAATGGAGGGCATCTCTTCCCAAACGTTTGGCTGAGAAGAGAGATGTGGTAATAGTTAGAGGGAGATAGATTGCTAGGGCTTTTTATTTTAAGATAAAATATATTGTTTTAGGATGTGAGCATGTTTATATGTTAAAGGGTAAGAGCTGATGGAGGAATAAAAAAAGGATGAAGTTAGAGGAGGAGGGAGAATGGCCGAGCGAGCCCCCAAGCAGGCAGAAGTGGGTGCACTCCGGAGCAGGGATGGATTAACTTCGGGAAGATAGGAAAGCAGAGAGGGAGAAAGGACCGGTGTGGCCACTGAGGCATTTCTGGTGGAGGAGAGATTTGGAAGAGCTCATCTGACGCCCTCAGTTTTTCTCTATTTTAAGTCTTCTGTTTAGAAAGCTACTCTGGGAAAGATGATAGTGTGTAGAGAAGTCTTACTTCAGAAAAGCTCAAAATTCCTAACAAAAAGCAAAAATATCTTTCCTCAAAGGTGGATAGACTGAAAAGAAATGTAAGCAAAGTCCAGGAGCTGTGCTATAAAGAGGTACGTCACAAAAGCAGAGAAGGAGTCTAATCATTCTTCCTGAATAATTATAAAAATAGAACAACTTTTGGAGGAGAGTACAGAAAAAAATTAAGAAAATGACATGTAGTTGCAAAAAGTGTGAACATTTACAAACCCTTTAATCACATAGGGTTTAATCATGAACCCTTTCATTGTAGGGTCCTGCAATCCTAAAAGGACCAGAGGGAGTGTTTCCCTTTACTGAAAGGATAGCAGGAAAGGTCGCCTCAAAAATCAGGGAAGCTGAGATGATTAATATTTAGTTCAATAGTTTAAAAGATATGTCGGTTTTGGAGACAAGAATGAGCAATATATTGAAATGTGGGAGACCACAGTGGAATGGGAAAGGATTCAATGAAGTTCAGTCTCAGTAAACAGCATCTAGTTAAAATGCTTAGGACCTAGTAGCTGCATTCCATGATGGTATTATTGTCTGAAGTCCTAGGCATAGCACTTTGAGTGACTCTTGTAGTCTTGAGACAATGCCCAAGATTAAGTTACCAAATAGTGCCCGCATTTAACAATAGACACACACAACAAACAGAAATGCATGACCTTGAATATTAAAGAATTTTAGACTTGCTAAGCAAAAAAAAATATTGGGAAGAATTATTAGGAAAACAGACTTGAGAATATTTTGTTTGAAGAGAACACTAGAGAGCAGTAAGAAAAAAACCCTCTCCCTCTATAACAGCGGCAAGTCTGGGAGAGGAAAGGGAAGCTAGTAGGAGTACTGTGATTTGAATTAAGCGAGAGTTTGATTTTGTGATAGAAATGGAGACTTTGCATTTGCTACTGATGGCTGAATCTTCCCTGGGAAACTTTATGATCAGTGTTTTATGTAGTCTGGAGTAAACTCGTTTATTCCTTCATTTTATTCATTCAATACCCATTCAGTACTGAGCCTTTAACACATGCCATAGATGTTTTTAGGTGCCGGGGATATTGCTTTGACCAAGACAAACAAGGTGACTGTTCTCATGAAATTTATTTCTAATAGAAGGGTCAGCACATGGCGTTGCCCATCACACCTCCAGCTCAGGGCTCAGGATGGCCATTGACCTCCAGCTACTGCATCTTCATTCCAGACAGCAGGGTGGGATAAGAAAAGGGAGAGTTTTCAGAATATCCACATAGCACAGTGCTTGCATATTATTGGTTTAAATACTACTGGACCACACCTAGCTGCGAGAGAGGCTCAAAAAAATGTAATCATACAGGTGAGTAACTGACACCAAAGGGAAAACTGGATATTGGAAAGTAACCAGCACTCTGTGCCACACTCTGTAAGGAAAGGTCAGAAAAGTTTCAACTTCAGGAATAATCATGATAAAATTTCATAGCCCTTTGCAAGCATATATGAAAAACTTATACAAGCAGTCCTGTAATAATCTTTTCTTAAGCAACCAGGACAGAAACAGTGGAGAGAGGCTTAAGCTACAGAGTGAAGCAGGTTAGATGTAAGAGATTTCACGGCAGTCAAGCGATCAGGGTCTCACAGCGTGTGTATTGGGACTAGTAGGGTTCCAGCTCGAGTATCACAGCTAGTGGTGCTTACAGAACAGGACTTCGTGTGTGAGTGATACATACCTGTTCCCTGGGCCGAGTTGATCGTTATCATCGTATTCTCAACGGCATGTGTGAACGAAAATGCTAAGAATTCCTGCACCTGATTGGATACGGAACAACTGTCATTCCCAACTTCAGAAAATTATAATCCAGAATTTTCAGTAAGTGGGCATTTGATGGTGCTGATATTCACATTTTAGTGAACTGTCCCGTGCCCCTTCCATCTGCCTCTGTCCATGAGTCCTGCACTCTTCTCCCATCTTCACTCACTCACCACATGTAGGTTTCTTTCTGTCAAGAGAGTCAGTTGAGATGAGAATGTTAATTTATTTGATATTATGCTCTGAAAAAAAAAATGGTCTTAGTTTGCCATACCTTCAGGACATTAATGCTTATTGGACAGGTCAGTTTCAGCCCCAAATGTCCAGTGGGATTACAGTACCTAACCTTGGGGCATTTTATGAGATAAGTTCTAAGAGGGGAATGCAGTGTTGAGGGTAGGGGTTTCTTTTGCTTTTTCTTCTTCTTTAAAAAAATGTTTCTTGAGTAATGGCAGTAGGAAAAATGCCCCTTCTCACTCTGGTGAGTTCAGTGAGGTGCGTGTGCATCACATATTTAATGGTATCTAGCTGGTTACCTGTTTAAAAAGAAATATCCTGCCTCAGCTTAACACTGGGGCTTCTGAGTTGAGTGTTTCCCTTGCTCCAGGTGTATTTCCCGAGCCTACAACAGACACTAGCACATGATTTTGCATAAATGACTAATTAATGTTATGTTCAGGAAAACCCAGTTGTTAGAAAAATTAACCACCCTTTGACTCTACAGAGAATAACACAAATCAAATCTACAGATAAAATGAATTAAATATCAGCTTTAACCTCCTCCTTCCCCAACATTCTTAAAACAACCAGGCCAAACATGAGATCCAGGTGCAGGGAGGTTAGCAGCCCTCTCCTCAAGAAGGCCGGCGCAGAGATTGGCCCAGCTGGCATCTGGGAACTTAGATTTCCGGAGGGTTCCCACCACCTTTAGTTAAGAGGGACTCCTTGTGCCTAAACGGTTTGTACAAATAATGTGGCTTGCGTTGAACACGGGTTTTCTTTCTGGGGCCTGGAAGTTGGCTGTGTGCGGGGTCGGGGATGCCCACAGCACACGCCCCCCGACAAAACCTCAGGGCACCGGGTCTCTGCTGGCTGCCTGTCACTCCGAGCTGGGGGGCTAAGTGCTCCCTGTGACTCCTCCGAGAGGGGACGCTGGGAGCCCGTCTGGTACTCCTGGACTTCTCCCCTGGAGCCTTTGCAAATTTTGCCTGGTCCTTTCCCTGTAATAAACCAAAGCCAGAGCCCTGCTAACGAAGCAACAAACACGGGGGTCTTGTGGACACTGATCCACCTAGCAAAATAAAGTCAAGGTTTACTCTTGCCAACTTTTCCCCCTTTTGTACACAGAAATGGTTAAACTCTTATTTATACAATAAGTTGCCCATTATTACTAATACCAATAAACTTGTGTGGCTAAGGCAAGTGCTTACAGGTGAACTTGACAGTCACCGGCATTACGCGATAACGCCTCTCTCCCTAAGCGATACCTTCCTCCCCAAGTGCGGCTCTCCCGCCCCGCGCCCGCAGTTGAGGTGTATCTCAACTGGGGTGTATCTCGAGCGGGCCTGGGTCGCCTCCCTCCCTGTGCGGCTGCGTCTACGCCCCTTCCGTGCTGCCCATCAGGCTCAGGTCAGTGGTCGTGAAGCTCAGCGCCTTGCCCCGCACTGCGTCCGACCGCGCTCGAGCCTGAGCTTGCCTGCGCGGCACCCGTGCCCAGGGCCGCACACAAACCTGCGCCAAAGGCGGCGCGGGGCCGGGAGTTGGGGGCCCTGGGCAGGGGCAGTGGTTGCACTCAGGCCTCCGTGCGAGCGTTCCTGGCAGGGCGCCGGGAGCCCTGCGTGGACGAGCTCTCGCCGAGGGGCTTGGGGGCGGGTGGGGCGTGGACGTGCTGGGGGCTGAGGTGCTGGCGCTGTTTGGCTCTTGAGCAAGTAATCTCCGCTTTTTTGGCCTAAGGTTCTGTACTGTAGGGAGCATTATACACAATGGCCACCAAACATTTAATGGAAAATTTAAAGGAGCAAGATACTCTTTTCAATCGAAACCACGTGTGGAAACCCAGTGTAAAACACATGAGAACGGAGCTTCTTTGGTGAAGTTTGGGCGGAGAAGCGAATGGCGCCGGCAAAGCTGGAGCTGGGTCCCCAGGCTGCCTACTGCTGTTGATTTCACTTTGGGGGAAGATGGCTACTCTGTGTACTTGACTGGTTGTGAACCTCTGACAGACACCAAAAACTGATTGGAATTGAGTGGAATTTAAACAACTGTGGTTAGTAATGAGGTTTTATACGTGCATTTTATTTTTGGGTGCTCTATACAGCTCATAAAGAGTAGATCTCATCTCCAAGGCATTTTCATTTCTTCCAAGCTCTTCATTCCAACTCCCCACCCCTCCAGGACCTTAAGCAGGAGGTGGGGGCATTCTTCTGTGTGAAGAGTCACTGATACAACACATCTGGAAAGAACAACTGCCTTTTCATTGTTACTGAAGTTAACTTCTATAGCTTTCTGTTGTCCTCAGAGTGTCCTTGGGCAAAATCATCTTCCTCTGGAAGTTTCCTTTGGATCCTCTTCTGTTGTCCCTGAAGGCTAGCCAAGCTTTTGTGCGTCTCTGCAACTCTGAGTCTCAGAGGTCTCAAGTTGGGGACATCCTAGGACATGTGTTCTGAAATTGGAAGGGTAAGGAGACACATTTTTTTTTATCAGCATTGAAATTCCCCAGGAGGCCACCAAGGGAACTATAAACACAGGCTGGCTGTGAAATCAAAGCATCATTTAAAAAGACAAACAAGTACGCTCAATGGGCTAGGATTGCTACTCTCTTATTAAAAGCAACTTTAGGACTAGACAAAACAAACACGAAATCAAAGGAGGGTTATTAAATGTGAACTTGTCTGTGCTATACAGGGAAATTTTCTCCTTGGTCACTTCTTAAAGAAATACTAGAGAAAGATGAAAGGATATATTTTTTTTCTTAGTGTTGATACAACACATAAGATTCACTGGAGGAACTCGTTAAAATTGCAAATTCCTGCATTCCTCCAAACCCAGAGATTCTGCTTCAGCAGGTCTTGCGTGAAATATTCCAGACACTTCTATTATGGATGATCCCAGGGGGAGACTTGCCAGTTGCCTGTGATTGTATCTGAGCTACCGAAGTGAAGACTTAAGCCCACTCTTGAAAACTAATGAATGAAGAGGACCCTCACTCACATTTCTTATTGTTTTCCACAGTGCCTCCCCTCTACAAAATTGTATTGGATGACTGGATAGTTGTCGTTTTCTAAGAAAAACAAAAGTTTTGTCATTAGTGTTGTATAGCATTATATAGTGTTAGCACACTGTATACTTGAATCATTAGATTATTCTTATTGAAGTTAATCAGCTCTCTGTTCTATCTGCCCATTTAAAATTTGTTGAAGAATAAAAGGTTTACACATGATACCATATATCCTGACACCAGAAGAGATGAGGTTTGAAAAGCTCAGGAAAACAATGAATTTATTCACTGGTCTTTTGAATATCAGGGCATCTCCTTGATGGGCATCCTCTGCCCACCCCCTTCCCTCCACTTTATTCCGACATCAACCCAGTAGGACGATCCTACCATCTCCCGGTGCAGCCAGATGAGACTCAGTCACTCCTGGCACCAACATGACTCACGCCACTTAGGAGTTTGCAGCAGGCCTTTCATATCCTGGGAGCAAACCTAGGTCACCACGGGAAAGCAGACAAGCTGTCCTGCATCTGCTGTCCTCCAGTCTGGCATCTTGTTTTCCTCTGCACCTTCTCTCCTGGTTCCTTGCTCTGTTGGTCTTACAGGGGAGGAAAAATAAATTTCCCTCCACCCTTCTGAGTTCTGGGCTGAGACCCTGTAATAAAAGATTAACTAGAGGAAAACAGAGGTTTATTATCACAGAGACCTCATGTATACATGGATGACACTCAGGAAAAGATGAGGAACTCTCTGAGACTCTTTCTGGCTTAGAATTCAGTCCTAAATATCCTAATAGGTGAGAGGGGTCTTAGGCCTTTCCTTTCAAAGGAAATGGTTTTCAGAAAGGATGAGGGTCCTTAGAAGAATAGATGGGAGGCATGACAGTTTGTGACAAAGTCTGTCTGGATGTGGTATTGACTTCCAGACTCCTGTGATGAGAATCCCGCTTCCCTGGTTGATGAACCCGTTCAGTGAGGGATTTATAACAGTTGAGCTCCTTTTGAAGGATGTCTGTGGGCAGATGCGGGGAGTTCAGAGAAAGCTTTTTCCTGCATTTTCTGTGTCTCAAATGCCTACAGCTCACAATAATCCATATACCCGAGTGGCATATTTTGAATGGCATATTCTGCTGCCCTTCAGTCCTCCATCTCCAGGACTTGTGCTGGCCTGTGTGGGTGGGAGCACTGGGTGTTGCAGAACAGGCTGCCTCTGGGTGGAGTCCCCGCACTTAGTTCTCCAACCTTGGGGCAGATGCAAAAGCTCTCAATGCTGAACAATGTAAAAAGCCTCCTTGAAGAGAGCTCCTTTGCTCATCCTTTTTCTTTTTCTTTTTTTCGAATTTTATTTTCAGAAAGAGGGGGAGGGAGGCAGAGAAGGAGAGAAACATTGATTGGTTGCCTCTTGCATGCCCCCAACATGGGACCTGGCCCACAACCCAGGCATGTACCCTGGTGGGGAATCGAACTGGCGACCTTTTATTTCATAGGCCAGCGCTCAATCCACTGAGCCACACCAGCCAGGGCTGCATTCATTTCTTCATTTGTTCATGTTACGAATAATCGTTGAGTGCCTCTTTATGTCAGGCATGTTCTTGTAATGAGGAATCCAGAGATTAACAAGACAGACAAGGTCTTAGCCCTCTCTTGTAAAGCTTATATTCTGGTGTGAGAAAACAGACAGGGAAGGGAGGGAGGGGGAAGGAAAAAAAAAGGGGGAAAGGAAGATAATCAGAGTTGTAGGTGCTGAGAAGAGAGTTAGAATAAGATGATGGATGGTGTGACTGGTGGACTCTAGACTGAGTGGTTAGGGAAGGGCTGTCGCAGATTAAACATCAGAGCTCTGCCTGTCAAGAAATCATCAAGGCTAACATCAAAAGTGGGGGAGGGGGGGCATTCATGCAAGAGGGACTATGTGCTCAGGGACTATAAATTTAAGATCAGACCAAACAAAATATATTAAGCAGTATAATATTGTGCCCCCACTAAATAGGTTTTCAAAAAACTTTATTTCTCTTATTCATATCTCTGTTAAAATGGACTGTTTAATTAGATTCAAATGTGGAGAAATACAGCTCAGCAGCAAACACCAGACAGCTGAGAAATATTAACTATTGAATGGAATAGTCATTTCTGACAGAATTTCTTTGTTGGCAATTTATTTGCCACCCTTCCTAGGCAGGACTCCTACCCTTTCTTGTCATCAGAGTAGGAAAGAGGAAGGAGAAGAAGGAGAAGGAGGAGGAGAACGAGAAAAACAACAACAACAACAAACCAGTCAGCCCAAAACCAAAAAACCAAAAAACCAAACCCAACCCAAAACATCCCACCTTACTCCAAATAAAAGTAAGGCCTAATACTCACCAACTTCAGCAATGAGAAAAGAGATTGACATCAGGGTATGACGTCATTAATTGCAGAAAAAGATCAGAGAACAGGTGAGGCTTTGGAAAGAATGCTCAGAGAACTATCCCCTTCCTCCTTGATTGTTTAGATCAGACTGGCAATAAAGTACTAAAATACACCAGCTATAAATTGTTTGGCCAACTCACCTGCTATGGATAGAATTCTGTCATGCCAGAATTCATATATTGAACCCCCAACCCCTACTACAAGTGACTGTGTTGGAGAAGGGGCCGTTAAGGAGATTGAGGTTAAATGAGGTCATAAAGGTAGAGTCCTGGCCCAGTAGAACTGGTGCCCTTATAAGAAGAGGAGGAGACACTGGTGCTGAGCTCTCTCTGCATGTGAGGACACAGTGAGAAGGCAGCCATCTGTAAGCCAGGGAGAGAGTCCTCACCAGAGCCAGACCATGCCAGCACCTTGATCTTGGACTTCCAGCCTCCAGAACTGTGAGAAACAAATGTCTGTTTGGTAAGCCATCTAGTCTTTGGTATTTTATTATGGCAGCTGTAGCAGACTGAGATGTCACCTTACCTCCAGTTGGCCCAGAAATGGTGCAGTAAAATGAGTGAAGGAGCATGGGCCCCCCACCCCCAAATCAGTGTTGGAAAAGGAGCTAATAGATTGTGGTGACTCTAGGTTTAGTTTAGAATAAAACAAATATTCTCTATTTTTGTAACTTGGAATTAATGTATTGTTTAAACCAAAAATTTATAATATTTTAAAGTATTTTTTCATTTATAGTAGACCATTTGAAATGTTTATTGAGTGAATAAAGGAATATATGAAAATGATACCACTGACTCATAATAGATAGGATCTACAGTCCCCCCACCCCCGGTATTGAGGTTGGCCTTGGGTTCAACCACAACCAGGCCCTGTCAAGTGGGTGCATGTCAGCTGCACCCTCACCAATCCCAGGGCTGCAGGATGACTTTAGGGGGCTCTAGACCCATTTGCCTTCATTGGCCCCTTCTATTAAAAAATTAAAAATTACATGTTAGAATGGCATTCTTATTTTAAAAGAAATCAAAATGAAAACATTGTCATGAGTGCATGAAAGTATCATGAGCCCTTGGCACTGTGCCTGGACAGAGCTTCGTTCTGTGTCCAGTGTCTGAGTTTGGCTTCCATCCCTTATCAGCTGTGAGATTTGGGAAAGTCACTTGGCATCCTTATCTACAGAAATGAGATGAGTGAAGGTGTGACAATATGAAGAAAAATATTCCCTGTTAGCAAGAAACTTGTTTGGTTTGGGGGAGACTTTAACAAGCAGCTTAGGACGGGGCATGTTAGAAGAATAGCACATCGTCTCGTGCCAGGTGCAGGGTGAGATGGAGCTTAAGACAAAAGTTTGCTCCCCCAGAGGCCTGCTAAAGGGACTTTCTGGGTCCAGAACAGAAATGCCGAAGGGAGAATCTAATGAAGAGGCCTCTCCTCCTCACCTCAGGATGGCTTCAGTAATATTTCCATTTCTCTTTAAAGCTTTCTGAGCATTGAATCTGTTTGAGGGAAATCGAAGATGCTGAGTTCTGTTGAGCAGAGAAGTGGTAACTCCTGAGTTGCCCAGGAAGCTCTTAGCTCCATGCCTGGAAGTGCCCAACGAATGCTGTCTTTCAACATTTCATCCCAGCGCAGGATTGAAAGCTCGGTTCTGCTTCATTCACAACACCTAGTGTGTTTGACAAATACACTCGCCTAGCTCATTATCTCAGGCAGTGGTTCATCTGAGGATGCTTCTCCCCTAATGAATGTTTGTCAGTATCTGGAGACACTTGTGGTTGTCACAGCTGGGTGGGAGGGTGCTACTGGCATCTAGTAGGCAGGGAACGTGGATGTCACTCGACATTCCACAATGCTCAGGACAGCCCTGACAACAAAGAACTGTCTGGCCCAAAATGGCCATAGTGTCAAGCTTGAGAAATCCTGAGGTGGGGTTTATTCCGTGGGGTGGTCATTTTCTCTAATGACCACCCCATGGAATAAACAATAAGGGAGCAATGTTTATAGGGTGCTGTGAGGTCAGCTGACTGTCATTTAAAGAAAAAATACAAAGCAAACAACTATATTTATGAGCTTCTTTCTCTCCACTGCCTCAGATGAACTAACTTTACTATATAACTTGCTAAATAAATTACTGTTTTCTTAGGACCGAAAAGCAAATGCGATTTTCCTCTCACGGGTACTTACCTCCAAGTTAGGCGGCAGAGACTTCCGTCGTCATGTAAGCTACTATCGCCCTCTGCTGGAGAAGGTTATGAGTGCTGCTGATAATTGACCCTTGGTCGTTTGAATTCAGCAGGTGTCTGAGCCACCAACTTTTTTCCTTGAACTTGCCTAAAAGGTCTGGGTATAGGATCATTTTTTTTTATTTTATAGCACCATAAATTTTTAGATATCATTTGATAATAATTAAATGTTCTTCATACTTCTCTGTAAGAACAGAATTAAGTCATGAAACAGCTTAATTTCAAAGTATCAAAGCTTAATGAGAGAAACTATGGAAGCAGATCCTAGGATGTTGTTTTGAAAGTTTTGATTACTTAAAAGTTGTAGAAAATTTGGGAAAAATACAGAAATATGAAAGGAAGAAAAATTATGTGCAGTTCCACTTCTAAGGAGGAAAAATGACTTTTTTACATTTTGGAATATTTTCTTCCAGTCCTTCTTTAAAGAACATAAAGATGTTTTTAAAAAATGTTTTTATTGTTTGTTTTGCTTAGTTGTTATATACTATAGTAGATAAAAAAACTGTGTCCTGTTTTTTCCTTTCTAGACATCATAATTGTTTCTCCATGTTATTATGAGCATTTTTTGTTATTTTGAGGGACATGTGGATATGTTGCCCAGACCCAGTTTCTGGGGGCAGAGGGCCTTGTTGCCCTAGCTGCTGTCTTTGGCTCCCACCCCTCAGGGATTGCCTCAGCTGCAGGGAACCACTTACACCAGGTTTATGCCCTTTCCAGCACAGCCCACATGCAGGGAGTGGCAGAGGCAGGTATGATGGCCCAGACATTTTGGCCCAGTGGGGAAGAGCTCTGGTGGGTCCTTTTAGCTCTAGATCTCTGCAGGGGGTTGGCTGAGGCTGGACCTCTGTCTCTTGCCAGTCCTGCTGCTTCTCTTATCTTCCTTGGCTGTTCACTGGAGGACACTTCCCAAATACATCCTCAATACGCACAAAATTCTCTCTTACCATCTGCCTCATACAGAGCATACCTTGTGTGCCTATAACTTCTAATTGGTACTATTTACACATGTTGAAAAATATTAGCCTTCCAGTCAAGATAGAGGTGTAGGTAAACATGCTTCGCCTTCTCACACAACTACAGAAAAAATTACAATTAGACCACAAAACAAATATCACCCAGAACTGTCAGAATATTGAGCAGTATGGAAGTCTGACAACCAAGGATTTAAAGAAGCCACATTCATCCAGATGGGTAGGAAGGGTGTTGATGCAGAGATGGACAGAGAGGCACAGAGAGGTGGTGTGGCATGGAGAGGCAATGGGATGGGTGGTCCCACGTTCATGTGTGATGGATAAAAATCAGTAGAGATATCTTGGGAGTGAGGGATCCCTGCCCCAGGTCATACCACACAGCCCAGGATTCCAGCATCATGTAGGATAAATCCCTACAACTTCTGGCTGTAAAAACCAGTGGGGGTTGGGGCAGCAGAAGAAACTGCCAGGTTTTCAAGAGACTCCTCTCAAAAGGCCTGAACAGACTTAGGACTTATCCAGACCCACCCCATTGGGATTCAGCACCAGGGCAACAGCTAGAAAGGCATCAGTGGCATACAGGGAAAAAGTGAAATGATTGGAAACAGGCCAAACCTCCAGAAGCCAGGCAGTAGCATTTTTCCCTCTCTGAGCCCTCCCACACAGAGCCACAAAGCAGTGAAATGGGTTGCCCCACCTGGTAATTTCCTAAGGTTCCACCCCATACAATTTACAGGTGCCTTTTTTACAATAGGCCACTACTAAGACAGGGAATCAAAGCAGCTCTACCTAATATATAAAAACAAACACAAGGAGGTTGCCAAATTAAGGAGACAAAGAAAAATGTCCAAACGAAAGAACAGAACTCCAGAAAAAGAACTGAACAAAATGGAGATAACCAACCTATCAGATGCAGAGTTCAAAACACTGGTTATCAGGATGCTCAAAGAACTCATTGAGTATGACAACAACATAAAAAAGATCTAGGAAGAAATGAAGATTACATTAAGTGAAATAAAGAAATATCTACAAGAAACCAACAGTAGAAGGGATGAAGCCAAGATTCAAATCAACGATTTGGAACATAAGGAAGAAAAAAGCATTAAAAGAAACAGCAAACATAAAAAAAAATTAAAAAACCAAGGATAGTCTAAGGACCCTCTGAGACATCTACAAATGTATAAACATCTGAATCATAGGGGTGCCAGCAGGAGAAGAGGAAGAGTAAGAAATTGAAAACTTATTTGGAAAAATAATGAAAGAAAATTTCCCTAATTTGGGGAAGGAAATAGACATACAAGTTCAAGAAGCAGAGAGTCCTAAACAAGATGGACTCAAAGAGGACCACACCAGAACACATCATAATTAAAGTGCCAAAGGTTAAAGATAAAGAGAGAATCTTAAAAGCAGCAAGAGAAAAGTAAATAGTTATCTACAAAGGAGATCCCATAAGACTATCAGCTGATTTCTCAAAAGAAATTTTGCAGACAAGAAGGAACTGGCAAGAAGTATTCAAAGTGATGAAAAGCAAGGACCTACAACCAAGATCACCCTATCCAGCAAAGCCATCATTTAGAATGGAAGGGCAGATAAAGTGCTTCCCAGACAAGGTAAAACTAAAGGAGAAATGTTAAAGGGACTTATTTAAGAAAAAGATCAAAACTATGAACGTTAAATCAACTAAGCAAACAACTAGAACAGGAACAGAATCATAAAAATGGAGATCACATGGAGGGCTATCAGCAGGGAGGGTGAAGGATGAAAATGGGGGAAAAGGTACAGGGATTAAGAAGCATAATTGGTAGGTACAAAATAGATAGAGGTATGTTAAGAATAGTATAGGAAATGGAGAAGCCAAAGAACTTATATGCACAACCCACAGACATGAACTAAGAAGGTGGGGAATGCTGGAGGGAATGGGGGTATCAGGCAGAGGGGGACAAAGGGAAAAAATGGAATAATAACATATATTTAAAATATTAAACAGTACAAAGAGGTATTCAGTGCAAAAGTAAGTCTTTCCCTAACCCTGACCCCACTGCCCCATTGCTCTCCCCAGAGGTTATCCATTCTGTGAGTATGTTAATAGAACTGGGCTGTACACATACAAACTTTGATGTTGTCATGGTTAATTTAAGTGTCCACTTGTCTGGATGCAGGATGCTTGAATAGCTGGTTAAACATCATTTCTGGGGAATGTGTTTCCAGGAGAGATTAGCATTGAATCAGTGAACTGAGTGAAGGGGGTTGGCCCTCCCCAATGTGGGTGGGCCTCGCCCACTCTGTTGAGGGCGGGAGGAGAACACAAAGCTGGAAGAAGGGAGGATGTGGCTCATTGTCTGCCTGACTGTGCGAGCTGGAACATTGGTCTTCTGCCCTCCATGCTTCTGGTTCTCAGGTGTTCACATCTGGACTGGAGTTGACACCCTCAGATCTCTGGCTCTCAGCCTTTGAACTACACCACCAGCTCTCCTGGGTCCCCAGCCTGCAAGTGTCAGGTCATGGAACTCCTCAGCCTCCACAACTGTGTGAGCCAGTTCGTATAACAAAGCTCTTTCTAAAGATAACCATCCATCCAATCATCCAAACAGCTATCCTATTGGTTCTGGTTTTCTGGAGAACGCTACTACAGATACATACCACTTTAAAAACTGTTTATGTTGAAAGAATACTGCATTTACAGAGAGTTGTAAAGGCAGCACAGAGCTCCCTTATCTCTGTCACACCACCTCTGTGAACATCCACACCACCATATTCCCCCTGACCGAGAAACGAACAGTGGTACAATACTGTTCATCAAATTGCTGGTTTAATTCAGATCTCATCTATTTTCTATTGCTGTCTGTTTTCTGGACAGTGTGGGACCCCACCTTGCATTGAGCATATCGCCTTTAGTGGCTCCACAGCATTCCTCCCAGCAGACGTTCTAGAAGTACCACGCTTGTGTTGCACTCCAAGTAACTCTGCTTTTTTTTTTAATGCTAATATAAATAACATGCTGGCTCACAGTTTTTTAAATAAAGTTTGTTCTCAATTTCTGATTCTTCTTTGAGGATACAGGGTATGGCCATTTTTTAAGGGTGCTGATTCAAATTTGCCTCCTACAAGTTGCCTACTCACTCCAGGAACACATCATCGCACCTTTCTACCATCCCTTTGTCAGCAGTGATGACCTTTGACAAAACCTGAAAAAGTGAGTGCTGTTTCAATTCCCTTCTTCTAGCCTCTTGGGACAATTTTCCACAAGGTCGATCACATGCAAAGTAAGTCTACTCTTGGGCATGTCTCCCATAAGGTCTCCCTTCTCCTTCTGTCCAGGCCGGGTCCTCTCCATCCCCCTGCCCAGTGCTCCCACTGGGGCTTCCCTTTGCTGTCATTTTTGGCACTCCTTTGACCCTCTCCTGACCTCATATCTTAGCCTGTCTGCCCCCGGAAAACAGAACCTGAGCCCTAGGCTCACATGCAGCTAGTTTATAATGTAAAGTGACCCCAGGGAGCAGGAGTGGGAGCAAGAAACAGGCGGGAAAGACATGCAGGTGTGTTGTGTAAGATAAGAGAAACTGTATGTATTGGCCTCTGCCCCCAATTCCTGGGGGGGACTCCTGAGATCTTTGTCCTTTCTTCAGTGATGACAGCTCCTGGAGCATCTCTTGTTCTAATATTTGGTCTTTTACCTCAGTTTCTGACACAGAGCTCTTATACCCCTTGGCATTTTCTGGGTGAAGGGAGTGTCTTTTGTTCTAATAAGATGACTCCAGGATTCACTTCAAAATTCCAAGGGAAGGAAAGGGGGCAGATAATACAAGATTGGCCAGTATAATTGATAAATTCATTGATAATTGTTAAAGCTGAGTAATGTGAACATGGTAGTTTATCACACACTCCCCCAACTTCTCCATGTTTGAAATTGTTCACAATAAAAACCCTTTAAAAACTGTGCCGTTCCAGATTAGAACTGTGTATGTGATGGTGGGGAAGGTGGAGCAGGGCACATGATGGCTGGCACTGATCTGAACGAACGGTAGGAACTCCAGCTGTCTCCAGGTACCTAACTGTGTCAAGACAGGGCAAAGAACACAGTCCATTAAGAAAAGTGGGCACCTTCTTCCGACCTGCTGGTTCCAGACTTTCCAAACACACTTGTTATTCATGGTGAGAACCTGTTATCTTTAAGAAATAAGTCCTAGTGATTATTTCACCTTGTTCTCCGTAATTTATTTTAAAAAGGAACAGAGAGAACCAAGCCTGAAATATATCCTTAAAGGGAGGGACAGGCACGAGGCCAGAGGCTGGGCCGGCTGTCTCCCTTCTCCATGCACGCTCCGGTGAGTGGCCGTCCAAGCAGTAACGGCATTTAAGTGGGATTATCTGAGCTGTTTGCTGCTGCAAAGATGGATGGTTCCTGAGTGGAAGCTCTTCTCCTCACCGTGACCAGGCATGACAGTGAGTAAAGTAATGGTCAGCGAGAACATCACCAAACCCCTAATGAGAAGCTGTTGACAGAAAAATTGCTCTAACATTCATCAAAAAGCCAATAAATGTCAAGGAAGGGGCTAGAGATGCAGCAGCTCATAAATTCCCTCTCTGGGGCCCTCTAGAGGTGAGTTTTAGAACAACACACCTGCTCTTCCTGAATGTTGCTAAGTAAACTTCCAGGAAGCTTGGGACAGTTATGGGGTATCTTACCCTAATAATTATGAGGGGATATCAATAGACAGACCACTCCAGCTTTTGGTCAGAGGATCCTGGTTTTGGTCCCAGTACGGTCAAGGTCTTTATTTTTTGAGTCTTTAATCCCTTATCTGTGTGATGTCACAGTCTGTAGTTAACTGAGAGTCAAGGTCCCTTCCAGCTGGATAAGTGAAAGCTTTATGTAGATGATCTCATTTGCTCATCAAAGAGTCAAAATGGATTGCTCCTCTTGAGTCCCATAATACTTAACACCTTCGGCGTTCATTTAGACACCAAGCCTTTTGCTCCACAGTAAAGGTCTTCTGTCATCAAGTCTTGTTTTCGCTTTTTTATTAGGGGAGAGGATGTTCACTGAGTGGCCGAGTTTGGGGTTCTTGCAGTGGCAGACCCTGAATCAAGGACTGTGTGGAGTGTGTTTATATGGAAAGTGGTCCCAGGAAGCACAAGTGAGGGCACTGGCCAAGGTCAGGCAGGGAGGTGAGAAGCCGATGAAGTTTTCATTAACAAGCAGGTTGGTGCTGCGGGTCATGGGGGCAAACCTTGCTGGGTCTTCTGAGGAAACACGTCTCAGAATTGCTCCCTCAGACGATGCGGGCCTAGGCCATTTATCCATGGACATCTACTGTTGCTTGAGGGTTTCCCTGGAGGCTGTAACTCCCCCTAACTCTAGGTTGGCCTGTTGAGGGCTGAGCAAGCTCCTGCATGCCAAAAATCACCCTCAGAGAGGCAGAGAGACAGAAGTGCTCGAGGGAGGGAGTGGCGCTGCTCCAGCTGCTGTAACAGAATACCGCGGACCGGGAGGCTGAAGCAGACATCTCCTGTCTCACAGCCCCGGAGGCTGGAAGTCTGAGACCAAGGCGCTGCGGGTTCAGTTTCTCCTGAGGTCTCTCTCCTTAGCCTGCAGAGAGCCACCTCCTCTCCGAGTCCTCCCGTGGCCTGTCCTCTGTGCACCCGCATCCTTCGTGCCTCTCCCTCTTCTCAGAAGGACACAGGCTTTATTTAGGGTTTCGTCCCTATGACTTCATTTAATCTTATTACCTCTTTACAGGCCCTTTCTCCAAATATTGTCACAGTGGGGCGGGGAAGCTAGGGCTCCAACATAGGAATTTTGAGGTAGCACAATTCAATCCACAATATGGGGAAGCTCTTACCTTTGGAAACCACCCACCACGGCTGCAGGTGAAATGGAGGTAACGCTGCAACGCTGCCCCACATGTGCAGTTCAGTTTAATCCCCCACCACGGAGGAGGTAGGTGTTATCGTCATCCCTGCTGTAACCATAGCACAGGTTACACACTAGCCCCACAGCACAAAGCTAGTCATAAGGGTTGGGCTCAGAGACAACCCAGCTGTCTGAGTCTCATCCCTTGATAACTATTTTGTATTTGGATTTTACTGTGGTCATGACTTATCTCCTAGACCAAGTTCCCGGAGGGTTGGAGTCATCTTGTACAATATCCCATTCCATACTGCCAACACAGTAGCAAACAAGACAATTTTGGTTAAAGGTTCAAATAAGCATTTTAACCACTTGAATGGATTCTGTGAAAAACAAACCTATTAGATACCTTCACCCCTGGCCGACCAACCATGTATTGCATTTATCTGTGTGAAGGATGTGCTACCACCCGCAGGGCAATCATTTGGATACCAAAACATGTTCCCGCTGCGCCTGAAAGAAAGAAAAGGGGCTTTACAGAACCCCTGGGTCTGATTTCACCCAAGTGAGCCGCATGACTTCCTGATGTCGACCTGTATCTACAAAGAGATGATTACAACCTCCCTGGACCGACAAAGAAATGCTGATTTAATTGATGTTCTGCTCAGCCATTTAACTTTCCCAAACTGGTTTGGAAAATGTGGCCTGAGAATGAAAAACCAAACCAAACCAAAAACGCCATCTGTGTTAGGTAACCTGTACGGGGAGTGCGCCCTGGCCACACTGACCTGGACCAAACAAGTCTGCTCTGTGCTGGGCAGTTCTGGGCTCTGAGAATTTATAAAGGGGATGAGGATCAATGTGGCCCTGCAGGGATGCACACTTTTGGTGGGGGACAGGGAGGATGATACAGGGGACTGTGAATTAAAAACAATAATTCAGCATGCTTCATGCAGAGCAGAACAGTATCTGCAAAGTGATGCGATGTGGTGGTTGCCTACAAGCAGGTGAGGGGGCAGCAGGCCGCCCGGTGTGGGAAGAATCACAAGCTCATGCTGCAGAGCCAGACCAGCTGGCCTCCAAACTCCACCCCCCTCCACCCCCGCCCCGCCCCCACCACAGGCTGCATGACAGCAATAGGCCTTCAGACTTCTCAGACCGAATCTCTTAAATCAGTTTCAGAAAGTTAAAAAGCAGAGCAGAACATGCTCCGTATTAGCTGTGTGAAGACAGGCAAGTTACTTAATATCTTTGTGTTTTTGTTTCTCATTTGTATAGTGGGGTTCATGAAGCCTACCTCACAGAGCTTTAGTGAGATTTAAAGTATTAATAACTGCAAAATGCTTAACCTGGTACTTGGCATGGAGCAGTCACTACATAAACCTAAGCATTGATAAGTTCTAAATCACATTCCACTTTGACCAATACTTTTTTTTTCTAAATTCCTAGAAATGTCTAAAACTGGGAATTACCATCTCCATACAGAATTTGATAAGATATTGAAAACATGCAACATAAAATGAAAATATTTCTTAAATGTGTAAAAAACTACTTGTAAATTGTTTTGTGGGTTGTGCTGAAACATTCCTGAGCAGGACAGAGATTGGAAGGAAACAGCAATACAAAATCAGTAAGGAAGTCTGAAGGCTGCATGCCAGGAATGTAAATCTTATGACACCTGATTCCCCCACCTCTTCCCCGCCTCCCCATGGCGGGGGAGGTGGACAGCTCACCCCCTAACTGGAAGCCTGCAGGCGCCGGGCTGTCCATTCAAGAGATACTGTAGGCACAGCCCGGATAGCCTGCAGCTTTTCATGGTTCTCTGTTTGGGACCTGAAAAATAAGTTTTGAGCTCCAAAATATTTAAGAAAATCCTTTGCAAGACTGACTGAAACTTACCATTTTATTAACTAGCGTATCAACTTCAATAACCTTGAATTTAATTCTTGCCTACTTGATGATGCCCAGAAATAATCATTGTTAATTAGTAAAATGTATTTTTAAAGTTTAAAAGCAAATCTTCAATTTCCTTCCCTAACACAGAATTGTATTTACTATGGAATGTGGGTGTATTCTGCTGGATGTCTGCCTTGATAGGAGGTGGGGCTTCCGAAGGCCTGAGCACGGAGGGCTGGGGCAGGCTGGGAACTTGCCCACGGGGAAGAGTCGCAGGGGCTCCCGGGAGTGTTTGCGTCCACTCACAGTCCTGTCAGGCCACTGGAGCGACTGCTGGCATGTTCATCTCACAGGCCCCACTGCTTCAACATAGACACCGCCAGGGAGAGACCTGTCACTCCCACCCTGAGCTGATAGTTCTCATATTTTAATGTGCAGCAGAATCACTTGGAAATCTTTTTTTAAATGCATATTTTGGGGTTTTAATAACCAGAATTTGTGATTCAGAGGTCTGGTGAGGAGCTCAGGAATCTGCACTTGGCCAGTCCGGATCACCCATGAGCCACACGTGGAAACGCTGCTCTTAGTGCAGCGGGTTTTCAGAGGAGGGTGGACTGGCTGCGTGATGCCCGTGGACAAAAGCAAGGGTAGCTGCCAGACTTGACAGAGATCTGCCTGGTGTAGGGTTTTCCTAGTCATGACATCAGAGGGTTCTGGTGTGTCCTGAAAACCTCTGTGATGGATTTCTTGTTTTCAAAGGTAACCAGGTGTTTTGAATGCAAAAATAACATGCCTGTGTTCTCCATTCACCAAAGAGCATTTTCTTTGAACAAAAGTTTCTTGTTTCAAGTTCACAGTGAGTTTCCAAACCCAATATTATAGAACCCAGAATGTCAAAACTGAGAGGAAAAGCATTGAGTGGTGTCACGTTTATGACTGGGAAACTGAGGGCTGAAAAAGGCTACATCACCTACACACCGACACCGCTTGCTGATGGCAAACTTGGGACTCAGTGCTTTGTGTTCAAATTTGTGCTTTTCCCGAATCCTCTTTGGTAAGAAAACCTGTGTTGCCTTGGCTGTGCCATTTCTGACTGGCTTCCATTGAGCACACTGGTAGCCTTCCTCTCCAAGCTGGAACAGTAATCCCACTAAGCTGGGAGGAATACAGTGTGGGAGGCAGGAGCACAGGCTTCAGAAGAATACTGGTCCAAGCCCACATGCTGGCTCCACCCTGGCAAACGCCTTAACTTCTCTGAACCTCCAGGATAGCGGGGGACAGGAAGAGAGATTGTATAGGGCTGACTGACAGGAACTCAGGCTCACTGTATCATCAAGTTCTCTGGTGTAAAGTTAATCAGTCGTTCACTCCTTTTGTTTATATTCTCCAGGGCTCAAGCCAGCCTTCACAATGGTGTCTTTCCTGGGTGAGCAGGAGTGAACACCTGATTCACTGACTTTCTAGCCCCTGCACTGCTGGGCTGAGCTCAGCACAGCTCCCTGAGAAGTAAAATAGTGCAAGGAAAGACAAATCTACTAGACTTTCTGAAGGCAATCATCACGTGGTTGTGAGAACATTTTCTCTATGTTCCAGTGGAAGGAAGCAGATACAAATTAAACCCAAATTTATACTAGCCTTAGGATGAATCATATGACATCAGAGAGTGGCTTGCAGACTTTCTTTCTGGATGATTTTATGCACAGGAGACTATACAGATGTTTGCTAGTCCCTGAGGGCACATGAGCTCACAGGCTGGGAAGGCCGCCCAGAGGCCCCAGGATTGCATGGTTTGAGGGTATTGTGTAGCTCACACAGACAGTGGAGAGTTAACTTTTGCTTTTCATTTGCCAGTATCTCGAAAGCCCAGAGAGTTTATAACACCTTCTCTACACTGTATGACATGGTGACTGCCAAGACAGGTCACCTGGAGAGAGGGCACAGGGGGCCCCACTGACAGCACCATTTCGAGCCAACCATGACAGCTCCATCCTTTGTGACCTAGTTTAGAGCTGCAGCCAGCTTGTTATTAGCTTTGAAGTAAAAACTCCATTAGTGGTCTGCCAAGAACTGAAATCTGAAGTCCTTTGCGCACTAGTCCAGTTCTGTAGCAAGGAGTACCTGGTCTATTGTTTCAGTTGGAGGGCTGCCCTGGAGCAGCGAAGTCATTCCTTTGGGCTGGCCTCCCCGAGAGGCAGCATGGCCAGGAGAAAGCGCAGCCATGCTGTATGAGTCAGATTGAGTTTGGGACGGACCCTCACTCTGTCCAGTGCCAGTTGGGACACAGTGGGCCTCAACTAACTACTCAAGTGTGAAGCGGAGGTTGTTGTGGGACCTGTTCCACTGGTGGTGGTGAGTACTGTAGGAGAGTGTAGCACGGCCAGGTGTCCGGCAGGTGGTAGCTCTAATGATCTTCCTGCTCGGGAGGGCACTCTTAGAACAAACTCTTCTTTTCCAAGAAAACATTGATTTTTACCTTTCTAAACTGGCAAAGAAAAAAAAATGCCAGTCTCTGTGGAAGCCGTGAAAATATGAGGGCACATCCACACCAAGAAATGCCTGCCCTGAGTGAGAACCACTGGTTAGAGCCACACCATTCTTGTCTTGGCTGAGGTACTAACCACTTTTAGGGCCACATTCTACTCTTAGGTAAGATAAATTGGACAAGCTTGAGGACAAGAAATTAGAACATCTCATGGGCCATAATGAACCAGAAGCCAGAAAGGAATATATTTCTGCTGCTGTGGATTCTCACTAGAAGCTGAGCAGAGTTTGGAAGTGTGTCTGGAGCAGGTGACTTTTAGTGGGTCGGATGTATGTTCTGTGTCCTTCCCACTTCTCTTGATGTTTTTATCCTCAGGATTAGCCCAGGGTCCCAGTTTCACAGTAGCCCTGATGGCTAGGATATTCACTACAGAAACATTAGGCACCTATTGTATGTCCATAGTATGGGCATACAAAAATAAGAATTAGTTGATTTTTTCCCCTCAGATAGCTCTCAGCCTGGTTAGGAAGGTAAAATTACCAGTCTCTCTAAATAGTTAACCTTTTAAGCTCACATAAGATTATTCCAAAGCCACAGGCATGATTACTTCTCAACAGAAACAAGGAGATGTTCAGTGTACAGAGTATCTCAGGGAGATCTGAAATGGTTCATGTGCCTGGGGCAACCAGAAGTACCTCCACTTTAGGGGACATTTCTGATAACAGGCGTGTGGGCATCCTTCTTTCACACCTCATGTCATCGTCACCTTCTCCCATGGCAGGGTGATCCCTCACTTAAGGTCCCATGAAGAACTGTACCAAATTCCAGGCCTTCCACTGTAGCTGGCCCATCACAGGTACCCACTACCCTTAAATTAGCACTTCCTTTGACTCTCCACTTCATCCTTTCCCCATGGAATCATAGAGACAACACGCAGTGAAACCATTACAGGTGTTACAGAAGCAGTCTGTCTGTCTTCTGTTACTGTCACAAGGCCACAGTGGCTGGGGATCAGATGGGGAGGGGGTGTCCTGAGTGCTGCTTATGGGGCTCCCTTGCCCTCGGTCCTCTAACATGGCCAGCTCATTGTGACCAGACGGGTTTTCTCTTCTGGATGAAGGCCTTGATTCCCTCCTGCCCATCCTGCAGGGCCAAGTTGTCCACCATGGTCTGGGAGGTGAGGTGGTAGGCCGTTCTCAGGTCCTGGTGCAGTTGCTTGTAGAAGGCGGCCTTGCCCAAAGACACCACAGGACGGCTCAAGGAGGCAATCTTTCTTGCAATTCTCATGGTCTCTTCTTCCAGCTGCTCTTCTGGCACTACTCTGCTGAGCAGCCCATGGAGCAAGGCCTCCTGAGCAGAAATAGGGTCCCCAGTAAAAAGCATTTCTAAGGCGACCTGGGGGAGAAAACATGGGCATTTATTAAGGCACACTCCTTCTGACCCACTGCCACCTAAGTTCCATCTTCTCCACTTCATGCTGCAGTGGTTGGTGTCCTGACTTCCTTACAACCTTGGCCCAGGTATCAGGAAGAGATGATCTTTCCAGGACCAAGGAGAGGGTGGGACTTCCTGAGTCCCCTGGTCCTTCCCCAAAGCTGAGCTCCTAGCCCTGCAGAGGCAGGAGGTTTGAGCTGCCTCTTTCAAGAGCCAAGCACAGGCCAGCAACCACATCTGATGGGATAAGACTAAAGATGCCTCCCACAAACCAGTGCAGTGGCTGCTTTCCAGAAGGATGGGCATGTTCAGAGAAGCCACCACCTCAGTCTGATTTGAAAGAGCAGCCTCATCTCCCAAAGAAGGAGGAGGAGGAGTGAAAGGAAATGCCTTCCAGGAACAGATGGGGGGCCTAGCATGATTTTAACTTACAAGGAGAGGATGCTCTCTTTCCACAGTCCTCTCCCCGCAGGTTTCCAAGTCCTGAAGAAAGTGGGGTATACCTTCCTCACTCTCTTCAGTTTCCTTGGCTCTACTGCCTGGCCACATATTGTGCTTCCATTCTGTAATTCTACAAAGCTCAGTTCCTTGAAACTCAGATTTATGATTTAACAGAAGGCTTTCCAGGTGCATGAGAAACACAGAGCCTCTCCCCTCACTCTCTCCTGCAGCTTGGCTGGCATCTTTGCTGTGCTTTGAACACACCAAGCATGTGGTCACCTCAGTCCCTGTACTTGCCACTCCCTGGCCTGCAGTGCTCTGTGCCCAGATGTCCTCATTCATGGCTTGTTCCCTCATCTCCTTCAGGTCTCTGTTCACATGTCACCTCATCAATGTGGTCCTCCATGGCCATCCTGTTACAACTGCAAATCCAACCTCAGCATTACCCCCCTTTCTGACTGTATTTTAGTCCTTTGTACTTTTATCATTTAACTATATACTTTACACATTTATTTGTTTATTGTATTATCTCCATTCTGGCAGGTAAACCCAACTAGGCCAGAGATTTTTCTTTTTATTCTTCTGTTCATTTCTGTACCTCCAGCACAAGAGGAGTGCCTTGCATTATAGCAGGCAACCTACTAAATATTTATTGATGAATGATTTAATGAATGACTGCATGAAGGCAAGCACAATAGAAAGAAGTGACACTGTAGTTCTCTGGAGGCTAGGTCAAAAGCTGATACTGCTTGCCCCAGCAGGGTGTCTCAGTTGGTTGGAGCATCGTCCTGCACACCTAAAGGCTGGGGGTTTGATTTTTCATTAGGGCGCATGCCTAGGTTGCGGATTCCATCCCTAGGTTGAGACACAGACAGGGGGCAACCTATCGATGTTTCACTCTCACATCGATGTTTCTCTTCTTTTTCTTTTTCCCTTTCCCCTACCATCATCCTTCCTTTCTTTCTAAAATCAATAAACATATTCTTGGCTGAGGATTGAAAAAAGAAAAGTTAATAACTGCTTCCATGTGGCTCATTACCTTGTCAACTCAGCCTGAGAACCAGTCGCCTCACTCTGCGGAGGCCCATGCCACACCGAGAGGCTGCGCTAAGTGTCCCGTCTGAGTTCCCTGCAGAGAATCATGAGTGAACAAGCCTGACGCTGACTGCCCTCAGCTGTCACTCCCCCAATTTAGAGGTCTTCCCAGCTGAGGTCACAGACATTGTGGAGCAGAGATCAGCTTTCCTCACCGAGCCTGGAGCCCTGTCCAAATCACAGCACATGGGCTGAACAAATTACTGTTGTTTTGAGCCCATAGCAGTGGGGGGTTATGCAGTGAGAGATAATGGAAAGAGCTTAAACTATATATACGATGTACTGCATCATCAAAACCTTTAATTACTGCTTACGTTTCTATGTAGAGGGCCCCTGAAACTTTAGCTGAGACAGCATTTAGATCCTGGTTTCTCAGTATCAGTGCCATTGTATATTTTGAACCAGATAATGTTGTGTGGGTTGTTATTTGAATAAAGTTCTGTATGTGGTAGCATTCCTGGCCTCTATCTACTGGGTGCCATCCCCCACCCCCAACATATGATGATCAGAAATGGTGCCAGGCATTGCCAAATGTCCCCGGGGCCAATATTGCTCCCAGTTTAGAACTACTGATTTAGATGGCTTTTTAAATCATGAGACTAGATTACTCTTCTGCCATCCTGGCACCTCTCCCTTCTGTCCAGAAGACCAAAGTGGTCCTGATGGTATTAAAGCTGCTCACGAAAGAGGTTTGGACTGGAGCAGTGTCAGGCCTGGACTGAGTTCCTGGCCTACCTTCAGCTTTCTAAGTCTGCCCACCTAGTTTATGCTTCTCTCTGGGCCTCAGTTTCCTCACCTGTCTAGTGGGGTGATACTGTTTAGCACAATGTTGATTTATGGGGACTCCACCCAGACAGATTATGTAATGGAATGGCATTCACTAAGAAAAAAGCCTGCTGATTTTATAGCTCATCAGCACAACCTTTACTTGCTATTTAAGTTTCTATGTAGTAGGCTCCTGAAACTTCATGTGTGAGAGAAGAAAATACCTCCTATTCCCCAAACCAGCTCTTATTGCCTTTTAGGGGACACTTCTTGGGTCCCCTTAACAAGCTGGTGATTTAACACTTCCTCCTCCTGCTATTTGCATTAAAAGCCACAAAAAGGACTGGAGGCCAAGGCTCACTCCCTAGGTAGTGGGACTTGTATCTGGATGTCCCTGAGGCCACTTGCTAACCGCAGACCTTAAGGGAACAATTTACCCCACTCTGAGTCTGTTTCCTTATCTGAAAAACAGGAGTGAGACTACATCCTCTGGCAGAATTGTGAAGATTAGAGAAAATATATGTATTGCTTACACTGCGGTGCTAGGCACTCAGTAGGCACTTAATAAGTGCAGTGGCTATGATTCACATGCTTGTTCCAGCTGTAAATTTGTGTTTTATGGATCATGGCCCCTGAAAGGGGGTGATTATTTAAAGTAGAGGAGCCTTCCAGGTCCTTTCCAGTCCCGCCTATGATAAGAACCATTTGGTGGCAGTGGTGTGCCAGTATCAGGGGCTGGGATGCTGTAGGACTCAGAACAACAAGGCTGATGGATCACGGGGCTAATTCAATTAGCTGGGAAACCTGAGCAGGAAATTAGGGCGTTGAGCTACTTGTTCTCAAGGCGCTGAGTCCACGTGTCTCAACTCTGACGGCCCCACAAATGACAGTTAGAGTGCAGACTTTGGTGCATTCATGGACCTGAGACCCTGCATTTCTCCAGGCTCTATGGTGAACTGCACACCAGCTGAGCAACAATGCCTTAACACTCTTTCCATCTTCAAAGTTCTACACTGTTCTAATTAAATTGAGAAATCACATTCCACAAATACACACGTTATTGTGGGTAAATAGGTGGAAGCATGTGTTCCTACTGCAGTGAGTGATTTGGGATGAGAGGGTTTGGACCTTCCGTACGCTGTCCCGTGATGCCAACAGCCTGGGGCGCTGGCTCGTTCCTGAAGAAGGCCACCTCTGATAGGGGCAGGGAGCTGCTGCACCAGGCAGGTTGTTTACGTAGTGCAATGAAGATGAATTATTTAACTCACACCAGAGGAGAGGAACACTTTACAAACGTGGAATGTTATTCATGCCCAGGCTCAGTCTGGCTTGAACACAAGAGCTGTCATTGTTCCTGCTCCCATGCAGCCCTGTTTGTGGCATAGCTGAGAAGTTTCCCACGGTGACCAGCAGAGGGTGCTGGTGACCACACGTGTGGCCTTAGCCTGCAGCAAAAGGGCCCAACTTCCCCAACTAGGCCAGTTTACAAAACCACCTGCTTGCTTCCCTGAGGATGTGCATAGGGACACTTGCCCAACACTCACACTCAGTCGTCAGGCTTGTGTATGAGTGTGTTCCTGTGGGAGAATCATGCAATTATGACAGGTAGGTGTGCTTTGCTCAGGCTTAAGATTTTTGTGAATTCCCAGTTTTCCTTCTAAAGGGTAAGGTCCCGAATGAGATCTGCAGTCCAGAAACCTGGTAAGGGCCTTAGGTGCCAACAGGCCTTTCATGCCACTAAATTCCCCTGATCAGCACTGCAAGTTCAGCTCATTAGTATTGACCTGAAACCATCTCTCTGCTCCATGTGTCCAAATAGGCCAACATTAACAAGCCCTACATGCAAGGACTTCTATACAGGGGTCCCCAAACTCCTGTACCAGTCTGTGGCCTGTTAGGAACCAGACTGCACAACAGGAGGTGAGCTTGAATGTAACAGGCTTGCATCATCCTGGAACCATACCCCCACCCCCCTCACCCAGCTCTGTGGAAAAACTGTTTTCCATGAAGCCAGTCCCTGGTGCCAAAAAGGTTGGAGACCGCTGTATTAGAATGCTGAACCACTTTTAGACAGCTGGCTAGGAAAAAACCGTGGAGACTTCCAAACAAAAATGCTACAACTGACTCTAGTGATTCAAAGGCCTCCAGGGGGTCAGAATGGGAGGAGTGCAGATAAGGGGCCCACATGGGACGATATGGGAGAATCGGAGTGGGCCCGTCTTCAGAGTGGGCCTGGCACTGCCAGAACTTTCTGTGGAAAGAAAAAGTTGCTTTGGTCTTACAACGTCCTGCCCTTTAATCTCCCATGCTGGACAATTATGCAACGTGTTTCTGAGAGTAATTGGAATTCCTGGGAACTTACGTCCTGTTTTTGTCACATTTTCCCTCTCTTTCTTCTCAAAAACTAACTTAAAATTCGAAAATATGTGCCCTAGCTGGTGTGGCTCAGTGGATTGAGAGCCAGCCTGTGAACTGAAAGGTTATGGGCTCCACATTGATGTTTCTCTCCCTTTCTTTCTCTCTCCCTTACCCTAACAATAAATAAAAATGAATTAAAATAAATTAAAAATAAAATTTGATATAATGTGGTATCATGTTTAAGTTTTTAGGAGTCAATTATAAGCCTTAATTTTTAAAGTTTGTTTTGAGAATGGATTCTTATCCTGTGAGTAGGACAATCATGATTTATATATACTATATATGTATTTCATGCATATAATTATTATTTCTTTAATCCTCGCCCAAAGATACATCCATTGATTCTAGACAGAGATGATGGGGGAGAGACAGAGAGAGAAACGTGGATGAGAGAGAAACACCAGTGGGTTGCCTCCTGTACACACCTGGACCAGGGACTGAACCTGAAACCTAGGCATGTACCCTGACCAGGAATTGAACCCATGACCCTTCAGTTTATGGGACAATGCTCTAACTGAGCTATACCAGTACACCAATCAGGGCAAGACAATCATGACTTAATTAAAAGTTTCAAATGCCTAAACATGGAACCTTCTAGAATGCTGGGTGTTGAACAGCTGTTTGCAGGTAGGCTAAGCAGGCAACTGCCTTTTACTATGCACAAGGCCTTGTGATATGATTTGAACAATTATAAGATAGTTTATTAATAAGCTCTGACCATATGTTTGTAATGAGTGCATTTTAATGTACTGGCACAAAGTAGGGACTTTATACACACATGTGTACATATATATACACACATATATATGTACATATATACATATACACACATACACACACATTTAAGGTAAATGTGCATCCTGGAGGGATCAAAACACCCCTCGGGCCGAGGACGTTTCAGCAAGCTCTGTTTGACAGGCCACTATCTGCCGTCGCAAAGCCCACATTCAGCCAGTTTCCTGTGTGTGTGCTTGTAGGCATATGCATTCAGAATGTCCTCAAAACACACACCTCTGTAAAAACTAATGAGGAAGCACCATGAAAGAATGGAGTGCTTCTCTAAATGTCTTGGTCCTGTGGCTTGATTTCCCCCGAGTCTCATTTCTTTTGTGCCTCAGGCATGTGAGCTACTGCTAATTTTTGTAGCAGATGCTGACGTGGATATTCTAAAAAGCAATTTAGTTCCCTAGTTGCTATGGTATATGACACTCCCCCCACCCCATTTTTTAAACAGATTTCCAATTGAGAATGAGTATGTACTTTTTCTAGAACAAGGAACCCACTGGTTTCTACTTAAGTTTTGTAAATACTATTTTTGATGTTATAGGAAGGGGGAAAGCTTTGTAAAGAAATAGATTTCACTTTGGTTAGCTGTGACAAAACAACTTTTACAATGTGGCTCCTGGGGCAGCTTCAACACACAGGCACAGGCTGTTCATGCTCCTGAAATACAACCACCACAAAGCTGACACACTCAGTATGGCAGCAACTTTCTGTCCTTTGTAGAACAAGACAGATTGTCAGCACACAATATGCCAGCAACACTTGCATCCTGGCTTCCTGCTACTGGCATGTCACCATGCTAATACAGCTCATGGGCAATGTTTCAGGGCAACAAAACTGAGTCTCAGCTGCATTTCAAATAAGATTACAAAAAAATGTGTGCCTTTATGAAAACAAACAAAAAAATCCAAAAACCTAACTAGCCTATACTGAGGGGCAGGCAAGAGTGAAGTGCACAATTCACAAAGTGAAGCACTTTGTGAGAAGCTGCATACTCCGTCCTCCACGCAAGACGTTAGAAGGGACACTGCGGCACACCCAGCCAGCTTGGTGCAGAACGTCCTGATTCAAATGCTACTTTAACAAGCGAATACTGGAGCTAACCCTCACATGCACTGGAAGGTTACAATTGGATAGGGGGGCCGCAGGGGGTCAAATTACCTTTCTTGGCATTGCTCTCACCAAGGCCACGCCAGGGGTGGAGCAGAAGAGCCCAACGTTCACACCCGGTGTGGCAAACGAGGATTTGTCACTGGCCACAGCAATGTCACAGCTGGCAACCAGCTGACACCCAGCAGCAGTGGCCAAGCCATTCACCATGGCAATCACGGGGACGGGGTGATTCTGGATCAGCATCATGACCTGGAGGGGCAAACACACCCAGTTCACAACCATGCAAGAGGTACAACATTAAAGTTTATTTCATATGTTTTTCCTGTTTTCAGAGCCTTTTCATATCCATTAGTGTATCCGATTTTTTTTTTTTTTAAGGACAAAAGAAGGCACAAAGAGAACTAACTTGCATTGAATACTGACTGAATCAGACTGTGCCATTTAATTCCTGAGAACCCCAGGGGGTAGGAACACTGTGTTACAACCAGGACACAAGGCTCAGAGTGGAAGGAGCCAGCCTATGGTGACAAGATACAGGATCTGCAAGTGGTGCTGTGGGGTCTGAACCCGCATCTGTCTGACCCTCAGCCCTGGCCTTTTCGAGGTTACAGTGCCCTCCCCTCCAACTGCTTCCCGAGCGCCCCCACCGGGGACAGAGCTGACTTTGTCCCTGGGAACAGTGCGTCTGTGGTCACCGAGCCTGCGTGGAGCTCTAGTGGGGGAAGTCTGAAACTGGTATTTTTAACTTCCTTGAAAAATTAAAATGGAAAAGGAACTGGAAGGCAGTTTCTTCAGTAATTACTCCTCAAATTACCACCATAATATCTCTCAATTCTATTAAAATGGTGGGGAACACCCTGCTGTCATCAAAATGAACAAAATTCCTGAAACAGTGCCACTGGTACACACAGGGCAGCCACAGACTTGCTCACGCAATACCCCGGCCCCTCCTAAGTCTCCAGAGCTTTATTTTTGCAGCTTATGAAATAATTTGGTGTATTTCTCCATTTCTTCATGACACTCTACACAGATTGGGTTGCTATGGTAACTTCAATTCATAAATGGTTGTTCTTTGAACCCTGGCAGGGTAGGAAGGGAGGAAAAGAGGAGTTTCCTCGGGGCTTGTTTTCCATGATGGCAGCTCAAAGAAAAATGACCTTCATTGATTTTGCCCAAGGAACTGACCTTCATCCTTATAAGCATTTGATATTTGTCAGCTTTATTATAACAAAACCAATTATATATATAAGGATACCCCATTATATTCTATAGTGGAGGCTCTTGACCTTTTGGGGGGTCACCTCTGAGAATCTAAGTGCTAGTGACCCTCTTCATAGAAGAATGCACTTGTATCACTCATACCCCAAACTGTTCATGGATTATGGGTTCACATACTCTAGTGAGAACGGGGATGGTCAGTGACAGAGCTCATTCACAGTGAGTAACAGTGACAAGGGAAGGACACACAAGAACTGCAAAGAAAGACAAAATTTTGTTTCAGCTCTGGGTGTGACCTCTCACTCAATGAACTTCACTTGTGAAAAGTAGCTGCTGTGCTCAGAGTTGAACAGTTGTCTCCTGTACGCCACCCACAAAAGACTAGGATTTCAAACTTCCTGGTGGCAAAATACTTAGGTAATCCAGTATATACCAATATATGTACTGGAACAACATTAAAAATATTTATACCTTTAATCTAAAAATTGTACTAACAAGTAACAATCTGAAGGCATAAAAAGCTATCTGGACAAAGATGTTCACCAAATCATCACTGTATAACAATAAAAACAATAAATGATATTAACATATAGAAATAAGGAAGTGGCTATATTAACCAGGCTATATTTATTTCACAGAATGCTGTATTCTCATTAAAATTAAATTTTCCAAGAAATATCAGCATGATAGTGTGGAGCCAGGCTGCTAGGGTTTGATGCCCAGTCTATCACTCACTCACTGCCTAATCCTCAGTCTTCAAATCTGTAAAATGGGTATAATAATAGTGCCAACTTTAACAACTGCAGAATTACATAAATTAATATGTCTACAGTACTCACAGTATTACCTGGAACATAGTAAGCATTCAATATTATACAATTACACAATGTAATCATATCTATGTGTGATTATTCAGAGAAATAGGTACATGTAGAAAAATGATTAAAAAGAAATGTAGTGAATATTTTTGTTAATTATAGTTTTCTCTGGGTGGTATGATCATGGTATGGTATCAGTAATTTTTTTCCCATTTATTTTTCTAGGTTTCCAGAATTTTCAGTAAGCATTTATTACTTTTATAATTGGAAAATTTTAAAAGTAAAGTTAGAGAGCAATTCAGAGAATAAAGCAGCTACATAATTGAGTCAAGAATTGATTATTCCTTCTATTTTACCTTTTGAATGAAGTACTCTTTGAGGGCCCAGCCTCCTCCAAAATGGATATAAATTTAACTCTGCCCTAGCCTCACTGAACAGCAATGCTGAGGGTTCCATATTATATATCCAAAAGCCAGACGTCCTACCCCATTGTCATTTCTGTGGTGGGGTGTGAGGAGAAAGAGAAGAAATGTCCCCCTAGGCTGGGGTTTCCATTGTCAAACTTCACAGGATAAAAGCAGACAGACAAGGGTAGGTGTCTGGTGAAAGCTGCAGCGTCAGATCAAAAAGGTTATTATCACTCTTCCATAATCGAGTATTTATTTTCATTCTCAATTTGTCCTACTCCTGATTTTTAATAATTACCTATCATGCTGTACTTGTGGCCTATAACAAATCTGTTACAGATTTTAGATACTAAGCTAATTCAGCACTATCTTCCTTCCTGAAATCAAATTTTCTCATGCATGAACCCAACATGAAATATCTAGCTCATTCTGTTCCAATCTGCCTGCTGATTATACTTGGAAATTGAAATCTTGCACAAGTTTATGGTGCTCATATTTATTCAGACAATTTGACTTTCTTAGAACAAAAGTGTTAAAGAAATCAATGCATTTTCACTCCTGTGTGACTGCATCAGGGCTGGGCCTTGTTTAGGCACTGGGTCTTTTTCAGTGAGCTGGAAGCATCCAGGGATTGGAAGCTTCCACAAAAATCTGGTATTTATCCTCTGAAGCAGCTCTGCCTCCCCATGGCCCTTTGGTAACCGGTTTAGATCCCAGTTCATGTAGATCCCCTGGCGGAGTAACAAAGGCAGGTCCTTTTGGCAGGACGGAAGGCCTACTGGTTATCTTTGATGATTTTTTATTTTGGTCAAACATACTGGGTATTAATAGGAAAATAACCTTTAAAGTACCAAGCCTTGGCAAACACAGAAGCAGACTGTCACATAATCATTAACGTGAAACAAAAGACCTAAGTCTTAGCTCTGGCTGCTTTCTCCTCTCTGTGAAGCCTCAAGTCATTCACTTTTCCCGTTGTCCCCCCATGAAGTGAGAAAACTATAATCTGATCTCCACAAGGGTCTCTGGGAAATGGTAAGGAAGACAAACAATGGTCAAGAAGGTATCTTAATCACCTTCTGGTCCCTGCCCTCTCTTGCTCCCCTCTATCTTGTCTATCTGTTGAATCACAAATGACCAAATGAATGAATAAGTCTATGAAAGGTGGAAACTTAGGCTAAGTTATCTTAGGGTCAAGTTACGAAACTGTTTTCTATGTCTTGTTTTTCAACTACATTTCCATTTTCAGTTTGGAAATGTAGTTGAAAAACAAGAAGTTGAAACTTTTTTCCTTCTATTTCCCTCAATATAGAGTACCATGCACATAGGAAGTACTCGATAAATACTTCTGAAATGATCAATGTGTTACATGAAGTTGGATTCTATATTTAAGTTTTGACTATCCAGGGGTTGAGATGATACATTTATAAATCATCTCAACTTTTTGTTCTTCCTCCTCTATAACTGTTGGCAGTTTCTTTTCTTAATATGGTTAAATAGACAGAAGTGAAAATGAAGAGGTTAATTTTCCTACTTGGAGGTGGTGATTATTAAAGCTGGTTGAAAGAAGCATTTGAAAATAAATATTTTAATCAACCAATGACTTCTGGCCAAGATGGAGGCATAGGTAGACATGCTGTACCTCCTCACACAACCAAGACAGTGACAACAACAATTTAGAAACAGAATAACAACCAGAACTGACAGAAAATTGAACTGTATGGAAGTTGGACAACCAAGAAGTTAAAATAGACCCGTTCATCCACACTGGTTGGAGGGGCGGAGTCGGGCAGCCAAGTACAGGTTGCGGGGTGGAGAGCAGAGAGCATTGGAACTGGGCGCATAAGGCATCCAGGGCACACAAGATTGCAGCGGGTGGACCTGAGCACACAAGTGGCAACTAGCAGACTCAGTGAGGCAGGGATTGTGAATCAAGGTACTGCAAGCAACCCAAGATCACAGTGCTGGGAATTAGAGCCTCAGGACACTGATCAAAAACACCTGTGGGGGTTGAAGCGCAGGGAGAGATGCCCAGCCTCACAGGAGAGGTCAATGGAAAGTCCCAAGTGGTGCACAAGCCCACCCACACGGGAGTTGACATTAGAGAAGCCCAATTTGCTTGGGGGAAGTGGCAGAAGGGACCGAGGTTCGATGAAAAGTGGAGCAAGCACCATTGTTCCCTCTCCCCCCCTGCCCCCACCCCCACATACAACGTCACAACCCAGCTACTGGTGTGCCCCGCTCTGGTGAACACCTAAGGCTCCACCCCTCATATGTAGCAGGCATGACCAGACCAAAGGGGAAAAAACATGATGGCTCAAACAGAATTGAAATCCCCAGAGTCAGTACTTTTAAGCAACCAAGAGATAGCCAACTTATCAGATGCACAGTTCAAAGCACTGGTGATCAGGATGCTCACAGAATTGGTTGATTTTGGTTGCAAATTAGATGAAAAAATGAAGGCTACGATAAGAGAAATGAAAGAAAATGCACAGGGAACCAATAGTGACAGGAAGGAAACTGGGACTCAAAACAATAGAGTGGACCAGAAGGAAGAAAGAAACAACCAAACAGAAAAGAAGGGAGAAACCAGAATTCAAAAAAATGAGGAGAAACTTAGGAACCTCCAGGACATCTTTAAACGTTCCAACATCCGAATTATAGGGGTACCAGAAGGGGAAGAGGAAGAGCAACAAATTGAGAACTTATTTGAACAAATAATGAAGGAGAGCTTCCCCATTCTGGCAAAGGAGATAAACTTCCAGGAAGTCCACAAAGCTCAGAGAGTCCCAAAGAGGCTGGACCCAAGAAGGAACACACCAAGGCACATCATAATTACGTTACCCAAGATTAAAATGAAGGAGAGAATCCTAGAAGTAGCAAGAGATAAGGAGGCAGTAACCTACAAAGGAGTTCCCCTCAGACTGTCAGCTGATTTCTCAAAAGAGACCTTGCAGGCAAGAAGGGGCTGGAAAGAAGTATCCCAAGTCATGAAAGGCAAGGACCTACATTCCAGATTGCTCTATCCAGCAAAGTTTTCATTTAGAATGGAAGGGTAGATAAAGTGCTTCTCAGATAAGGTCAAGTTAAAAGAGTTCATCATCACCAAGCCCTTATTTTATGAAATGTTAAAGGGACTTATCTAAGAAAAGAAGATAAAAAAACATGTATAGTAAAATGACAGCAAACTCACAATTATTAACAACCACACCTAAAACAAAAGGAAACTAAGCAAACAACTAGAACAGGAACAGAACCATAGAAATGGAGAACACATGGAGGGTTAGCAACAGGGGAGTGGGAGGAGGAGAGAGGGGGAAAAGGTACAGAGAATAAGTAGCATAGATGGTAGGTAGAAAATAGACAGAGGGAGGGCAAGAATAGTATGGGAAATGTAGAAGCTAAAGAACTTATGACACATGGATATGAACTAAAGTGGGGAAATGTGGGTGGGGGAGGGTGTACAGGGTGGAGGGGAATGAAGGGGCAGGTAATGGGACAACTGTAATAGCATAATCGATAAAATATATTTTAAAAAAGAAAATAAATATTTTAAGTCTGAATTTTATTTTATTTTTTAAAGGATTTTATTTATTTGCAGAGAGAGGGGAAGGGAGAAAGAGAGAGAGTGAGGGAAGCATCCTTATGAGGGAGAAAAATTGGTTGCTTCTTGTACATGCCCAACCAGGGACCTGGCCCACAACCCAGATATGTGCCCTGACTGGGAATTGAACCGGTGACCTGTCAGTTCACAGGCCAGTGCTCAATCCACTGAGCCACACCAGCCAGGGCTTGGAAATAATTTTAAAAATCATTATTTTTATCCCATTTATGAATGTTCTCTCCCATTAACAGAGATGTTTCAGTTTAAAATTATTTAAGTTATAATCTTAGGTTCTTTCTCTCTAAAGATGGATATTTCCACCCTTTGCCTCTTAAAACATGTAGACCAAGACATACCCATGATGCTGGAAGTTGCACCTACCAGTCCAGCATACACTTCACTCTCTTTGGCATATCGCAATATCAATAGCAAACTATGGTTATTTCTTAAAAATCAAGACCAAATTGTTAATTGGATGAAGGATTCATCAATGACCACAGAGGTTTCAGTTGTTCTACAGTGGTTAGGTCTCATAGATAAAATCTTACCTGTAAACTAGAAGCCTAACTCAATTTTTAAAATGTACAATTATCATTATCAGGTTCGTAATGCCAACTGTCCTCCTGGCTTACCTCAGAACAGGTCTGAAATACTTCAGCATGATATTCTGGACCTTGTTCACCCGTCAATTCCTTTAAATCATGCCCCGAAGAAAATACAGGCCCCTCAGCTGCAAATGTTTCCAGTTGAGATAAGAAAATAAAAAGGTATAAACAGCAGAGCTGGGAAGGTCACTTACTTGTCTACTGAATAACTTTAATGAACACTTGTATTGATGCTGTGGACATGTAGAGAAAGTTAATGGCCCAATTTGGTAAGAATAATTCAACTTGAAAAGTTATAGGCAGTATTTTGAGATGACATCCAAGGTGAGGTATCTGTACTCTAAATGGTCCGTGGTGGAAACCAATCAAGACATGCACTCACACCACGGAGAGGGCTCACCAGCCAGGGTGAATGGGCTTCTTTCAGAGTTGTCCCTTCAGGCCCACAGTTCTGGTTTTGGACTTGGTCTGGCCTGAAAGTATTGACTTATGTAGGTTCATCAGAATGTACCACACCTTTGGCAGCATCCTTGTCGTTTAGTCTGCAGCCAGTGGCCACCCAGACAGTCAGCGCTGTAGTCAGGAAGGTCGGAGTGTGAAGAGAACCCCTTTATTTTTTACATGGGATCTGTCATTAACAACGGCAAAATGTAACTCCATGGATAAGCTGATAACACTTTCTCATATTTTCCTTTAGTTGTGACTCCTTTGATAAGCAATATTATTCCCTTTAAACAGGTGAGGAAATTGTGTCATTCAGAAGTTAGCTGCCTTTGTGGCTTACAGGTAACATCCCTGTGGCTGATGAATAATATCTGTCCTGTTTCTTTTCCATTTGCCACGTAAAACAGTTGAAATGTTACCTTTAACCACAGATAAGAAGGTAACATTCTGAATATCTGCCTCCAGAAATACTGATCCTTAATTTCTACAACAAAAAAACGTACATCACAGAGCATCATCCATTTTATTTTTCTGTGATGCTTTAAGGTACTGACACTGATATTATTTGTACCATCACTATCATCACTAGATAATTCACTAAAACATTTTACTGGAAAAGAACAAGGAAAGAAATGAGCGAACTCGGGCGCCCTTCCTGGCACCACTGAAGATTATGGACATTGGTGGAAAGCTTGGTGGGAGCAGAAAAGACAAACCAGTCAACTGCCTGAGCAGCCTGGTCCCTGCTGATGCGGTGGCTCCCTGAAGGATCGGTGATTAAACCCGGCTTACCAGGTCCACGAGGGAACCCTATCATCACAATCAGTAAATCGTCAGATTTTGATAAAACCGGCACAGCCAAGTGCAGCAATGTTTCATAGCCCCCATTGCTCAAGAGTTTTTTTTCTTTTTCTGTGTTGTTTTACCTTTTTATTGTCCTCCCATATTTACCGTTACTTTATTTCATGGCTGTTTTGCCGTAACTGAGTAATACCATGTGTATCATCATTCAGTGAGAATCCATTTAATCTCTACAACATATTTTAAATGAACACTACCTTTATAAACTTTTATAGGGCTTAAAATGTTATCTTCTTTCTTTTTTATTGCATTTTTTTCCAATTACCATTTGTCCCCTTTATGCCCCCTCCTTGAGTTTTTTTTTTTTTTTTATAATTAATGTTCTTGTAAAGGAGTTTCCAAACAATTCACCTGTTAAGTGAGGGAGTGCCCCAGTTAACCAAAGAATTTTGAGAAAAGTCTTCTGGGTACTGCAGAACCCTGAGGATGGAGATCAGATAAGTACCTGAAATGATAATGACTCTCAGATCTTTGCTTTCAGCTTCATGAAGTATGTCGCTTCGGAGTGACTTCAGCATTGCCAGTGACAGTGCGTTTCTCCTCTTTGGATTGCTCAAGACAATGTTCCTGCGAAGAACATTTTATAATTACTGGGTCATACACCAATCAAAACAAGCGAGGACCCCTGCAATTCCTTTCTAATCTTGGAGCTATTTTTAAAATACTAGAAAAGAGAACTGCTGGTGCTTAGAGGCAACTGAGATGGTCTGTCAACTCTCTGGAGTTACAGCTAAGTCAAAACAAGGACACTTCCTGAAATGCAGGCTGGGTTTTCTCCCTCTTCCCTTGATTTGTTTCTCTTTTTCTCCAGGTTTGCTGTCAGAAACATTACTGCCACCTCCACTGAAAGGGCAAGTCGGAGTCGTTCCAAAATCATTGCCACGCACACTGAGAGGCTGCACAGTTTGTAATACAGCGGCAGGAGCCAGAGGAATCTGACACACAGTGCCACCTGTCCTTCTCTCCATTGTCCTTCAGAAAAAACATTAGAAGAGCCAAGAACAAAACCTGCTCCCGATCTCCTCCCACCGACCCACCGCAGGACAGCCATGGTGCAGCTGCCCATGCACACATATGACAACATTTTTCCATCTCTTATGGTGGCGACCTGTAATTCTGCAAATGATTCATGCTGTCCGAGAATGGAATGATAGGTGAAGAACAAAAGGACAGAACTGCACAGCAACAGGGCTCTTTTGGACACGTCATCTCACTAGAAGCTAGTACTCAAAGGCCTGCTTGCTATTTTAAGTATGCTGATTACAATAACATGGATTGTCTTCTTACTGCCTATACATAGCAAAGTCTTATTTTTGCTGTTATACTGAACAAGCAGCAACAGTAACCAGATTGTTATATATTTTAGGTGTTTCCCATCAGCCTCCATCCATGTTTTCTGCCTTCCTCATTCTTTTCCAAATCTGATATTCCTACCACTACATGTCAGCGTGGATTCTCCATAAATAGCCTCCTGTGCCACTGTTTTCTGGAAAATCACTTTGACGACTGAATTTCAGTGCAATACCATTTTCTTGGGAATATCATTTCCGCTTTGCTGCCACGTTTAGGTGGCTGTGATATTCATCATTGTTTCTCATATACATACCGTCTCCTAAGTACAAAAATGACTTGCAGCTGATATGCTGATAGACTTAGAAACCTATATTGTGCAAGGGGGTAGGGGGGGAAATGGTGGCAAGAGAACTGCTGATAGACCTTCAAGTAAAATAATGAGTGTGCTTGCTGTAGCAGACTTAAAAAGCTGCCATCCTACCCATGACATATGTTTAAATTAAATTCTAAGGCCTCAGGCAAGATTATGTAAAGTGACGCCAGTCCCCAAATGCCCGCGCTGCATGGCAGTGTCTGTTCATGTGCATCCCATTAATCCTTCGGCTTGTGTGCAGCACACCCTGTCAGAGTGCTCGAAGTTGCTGAGTTCACTTTTCACCCCAGTATAACCAGGCTCCTGTTCCTGCCACTCCAGTAAAACTGTTCTCACCTAGCAGCTCCTAGTTGTCTGAACCAAATCCAGTGGCCATGTGGATTATGTTCTTCTGGAAACAAACGCCTCCTCTCCAGGCTTTTTGATCCTTCTCTACTTCCATAGGCTCCTAGCCTTCTGCTAACCCCTAAATGCCAGTCATTTTCAGAGCTCCCTCTTGTGCCTAGAGCAGCACCCAATTCAAAGCCTGCCCTCCCCACATGACAGTGGTGCTGCTGAAAGGAGCAGCCTTGAAACAGGACACTCAAAGCTTGACTGAGTTGTTGGATTTGGGAGCTCCCTTCCTACTAAATGAGTCCCAGAATTGATGATAGGTTGTTCTAATCACCTGTCTCTCTTTATGATTCATGTTTAACTCTGGAGAACTCCACCAGGCCTCCTTTTTGTCATGTGGCTGCCATGCCACAAGTCAGGCTTCTGAGCAAATGGACCCAGATTTGCCCTTTTCCAGCTGTGCCCGTCCAAGTGTGGAGGGGACCACTAGGATAATGGGATGTACTCACTTGGAATCACCTCCTTCCTCCAAACCCTGCCACAGTAACCTGAAACCCTGGAGTTCCCTGGCTGTGCAGTAGGCATCCCCAGGCCCCAGGGTGACCAAAAGGAGTTGTTTATAGAGGAGAGAAAACAGAATATGGGCATGTGGGTGGGGTATCTGCAGACCTATGAGTCAAGCCCCTGGAAGAAAGGAGAGATGAAGAGGTAGAAGGGGGTGAGCAGAGGCTGGGAAGAAAAAAAAAAAAACAAAACGAAACTAGGCCGTGTCTGGCGCTCCACTGGCTCTCCTAGAGAGGACTCCTAAGGAGCCTGAGGGTTGTAAATTCAAACACGGCCTTTGAGGTTTTATGAAGGCCTACTTGTCAGCGCAGGAGAAGAAACATGTTTAGCGTTATTTTGATTTGTAACTTTTAAATACTTAGAATGCTACATGGGTCTTCTGTTGGGCCCCTGACTGGCAAGGCAAAAGTCAGGATGAGGCCTGGATGGGGCTTGGGGCCCTTCAACCTTTACTACATTGTCCAGTTTCCGTTGTGTACACAGGTATGGTTTTAAGGGTTTTTGGGTTGTTGAGCCAAAGGGCAGCGCCCAGTATGTCGTGTCCTTCGTCCTATTTATTTTCCCGGCACTTCTGGGTGAGGGCCAAGGAGTAGCTCTGCTAGGCCTAACATAGCTTTGGAGCTAGATCAGGTTCGTGAGGCACAGAACCCTCTAGTAAAGGGGTGTCTCAAAGGCCACAGCAGCAATGGGGCCACCAGCAGAGCTGCCCACAGTGAGTCTGAGAGTCCAATGACAACTTGGCTCGGTTGCACTAAGAGTTTGGCGGGGGGGCGGGCAGTCCCACTTGAGATCCTCAGGTGTGAGTCTTGTAGGGTCCCAAACGCGACTGCGCCCAGGCGAGTGACCTCTTTAAGCACTATATCCACTATTCTCGGCTGCACTACCCCGCGGGCCAGATTGTGCAATGACAGACGACTGGGGTGCGGGGGCAACGCGGCGGGGCGATGACCACTAACAGCTCTGGTTGGACTCCGCGCGGGGTGACGGGGCGCCGCGTCTGGCCTCCACTCTGTCCATCTCTCTCCCCGTGTCCCCGCCAGTCCACCCCACCCGGGAACAGTCCCACACGCCTGCGGGCGCAGGCCGCTTCCTGAGGGCAGGGCGCCCACGGCCCGGCCGCTGACCTGATGCCGTCTCGCTGCTGCGCGCTCGTGGGTCGCTGCCCGGGCTCCGACTGACCGGCCCCGGGCGGTGCCCTGCTGCTGAAGCCAGCTGCGAGCGGAGCCCACAGGCCGCGCCGGAGCCAGTCAGGTACCTTTGACCTGAAGGCCCGGAAGCACGCGACTGCGGCCATAGCGGCCAGAGACGCGTCCCGAAGACCGGAGGCTCGGAGGAGCACAGGTAGAGTCCCGCCGCTAAGCTTCCGCCGCGGTCTGAACCAGCTGGAGCTCCCAGTCCTCTTCCTTGTTGGGACAGTCCCCGGCCGGATCCCTCCTCCGCGCCCAGGCTCTCCAATCCCCGGAGCCGTCGCAGTCCTGGTCCGGGACCCTGGAGCCCCGCCCCCGCTCCTCCACCCCCAAATCTGCCCAAGACCCGCTGCCCTATCTCCTCCACTCGGCCCGCCCCAGACGTCCCGCCCTCTGCGGCGGTCCCCTCCGCTCCAGGCACCGCCCCTGATCCCGCCCTCACCTTGACCCCGGGCCACTGGCGCTCCGCCCCCGAGGGGCTAAGGGGTGGAGCCTAGGTAGAGGGCGAGGACTCGAAACTCGCAGGCGCTCTCCACGGTTTGTTTGCCTTAGCATGGCCAGATCAAGAGTTAAAAAGAAAACTGTGCTTAAACAATGATTAAAAAGAAGGAGTTAAAAAGAGGCGAAGAGTGGGTTGGTTTGTTTCTTTCTGCACCAACACCAAGAATATGGTAAATTACCCTAGATTAGAAAAATGAATGTCATCAGGTAGTGAGTGGTGTGACTTCTAGACGCCTCTTGTTGCTTCACCTCACCCACAGAAAACTGCCCAGGCCTAGAAGATGATCACAGCTCAGGACACGAGGAGTTTCCTGCGCAGACACTAACTTTTGAATGCTTTATATCCTCCTTTCAAGAAGCCCTGGGATCTACATTTATCTCCTGGGTTTTTCAGATGCTCCAGGGAGGGAATGATAGGCCCTTTTCAGGGTCTAGGTGGCTGCCAGGAGAAAGGGCATATCCTGCAGTTGAAAGCTTAAGTACGATGAGGATGTTCTCATTTTCAGTTGTTAGTTAACTGCTTCCTGTATTTGTTAAATTCTGAAAGTCTGGCGATTTGCAGGACACTTAGAAGATATGGCCTTGGTCCTCAAAGATCTTATAGTCTTTGGGGGAGACACCATGCCCAAGACCCTCCATACTTTTTACCCTAGAAGCTGTGCAGCAGGTGTGTCCCCCCTGTGGCCCACAGTCCACATTCGGCTCAGAGTGGCTGTGAATGCAGCCCAACACAAAATCGTAAATTTAATTAAAACATTATGAGATTTGTGATTACGCATCACAATGTATTTAATGTGCTACTCGAGACAACTCTTTTTCCAGATGCCAAAAGGTTGGAGGCCCCTAAGAACATTCTAAAATGTGTCCATTGAGATTGTACAGTGGCTTAAAATAGTCACACATTGGATTCCCCTGAGTGAGGCTCTCTTTAATTCTCAACTTCATAATTGGACAGAACACATGTACAGAAGGATATTTTGAAATATCAGTTGATATCACCACCACCACTTCATTTCCTTGGTTCTCACTCCATTCAGGTATCTGGGGTATTCTCCTTCATTGCCTCCAAGGAAAAAGGGGTCTGACAGAATTCAGAGACAAACAGGGGATAATTCTTGGCTTTTGAGTTGTAAAATCCCAGCAGATGGGGGTTGGAGAAACACCAAACAGGTATAATAGGTTTGATGGGGAGGCACTGGTAAGTCGGAACAAGGCTTTCTACCCAAGACCAGATTAAAGTCCCCCAGGTTTGGGGGCAATGATAGGGCAAGGAGGCCCTGTAGGAAAAGCCAGGAGAGGGCAACTGTTGTAGGACTTAGGAAAGGGGTGGACCAAAGCCTCCTGAAAAAGTGGGAATGGTGGTAAGCCTCAGCCTGGGTGAAGGCAGGCTTGCTCATTTTCCTTGTTAGAACCCCAGGGGAGTCATGAGACTCCAGGGGGCATGGAATGCCTGGGCAGATAGGCCTGAACACCTGCCAGAATTTCACATGGCCCAGTGTGATGCTGTGACAACAGATCGGTCCCTGTCTTCTGACAGGGACTTGCAAACAGCTGAGAGAGGTCTGAACCTGAGGAGGCTTTGAGGTAGGAATGGAAGATGACTCAGCCAATGTGGATTGACAGGTTGAAGACAAAGTGGGAATGAGGACACCATGGGTGGATGCCATCACCTGCAGGTAGGCTGGAGTATGATGAAGTAACAAAACAACAACAGAACAAGTACGAGTGACGCAACGACAAAGCCTCATTTCTTACACTATCGGCCTACTACAGATCAACTGAAACCTCTGTGCTAGGCCAGTGCAGTCCTCATCCAGGGCCCTGATGGAGCAGCCTCTGTCTGGAAGGTTGGCTGTTTCTATGGCGGAGGAATTTTTTTTAAAAGGGAAGAAGCATGGAGAAGTATGAACTGGCACTTAAATCTCTCTTCTGGAAATGCCACATTTCATTTGCCAAGGCAAGTCATGTGGGCACACTTCTGAGGTACGAGGAAGTATAACCCTCCCATATATTTGGAAGAGGAGGGCTGTCATTTTTTGAGCAATGATTACCTAATGACTAGCACACCACCTAAGCACAGGGCCTGGTGTTATAAACTAGCTCATACTTATTACTCAGAGATTGGAGATAGAACTCCAAATTGGCTTAGTTTCTGCCATCAGGCAGAATGAGGGTTTGAAATAAAAGTTAAGCTCATAAATAAAATGAAGTTAAATTTCTAGAACACCTGAGTGTCTGCCCTGGGATTTATATTCACCCACTAAACCATGTCAAGTGCTGCAGAAGAGGCAGAACATGCTATCTGAGGCTGCAGGTCATGCAGGATCAAAAGGTCTGATCAGAATGATCACCATTGTGGTCCAGAGTCCACCGCCAGAGGACATTTCTCACCTTTGTACTAAGATCAGTACAAAGTATTGATAGATAGTGCTCTGTCATGGGCTCATTGGGACAGGCTCGTCTCCCCGTGAGAACGATGAGTAACAGTGGAGTCCAGACAAAGGGACGTTGCCCAGAGGATGGCTTGGGCATGGGCTCCGCTACAGATCTCACATGCAAAGGCTATTTAGAGTTCTTGGAGACTAATACCTGTGCTTTAAAAAAAGTCACACTCTGGGGTTTTCCCTCTTGGCTTTTGAACTTCTTTGGTGAGTATAATTGTGCATGACAGTGTAGGGAACAATCTATGACAGTGAATAAAAATTCAAAACTCCTGGATTTTAATGAGGTTTTTGATAAATCTAGTTGACCCTTCAATCTCTGGTGTTCATGGCAGTCTGTGGAAGGAAATAATTTTATCGTTTGGGCAATGGCTTTTGGAGTGCTTAGTTACTTAGAGTGGTAACATTCAGGATGGTGCAGATCACATCATTGAAGTCGCTTGTCAAAGCCACCTGCTTTTCTGGGATTCTAGTCTAGATAGGCTCAAACTTACATCTCAGGTATTGTTGTTATTGGCAAGGGTAGGGGCTGGATAGTAAATGGAGCTTTCTGACAATTTTTGCTTGTTCATGTTTGCTTTTGTTAAATGAATTAGATATGTATTAAATTTTAAAAGAATTTTTTGGGGAGTGACAGGACTGCTTTATTCCAACACAGGAGTTGGAGTAGATGAGAGAATTGGAATATTGGGTTTTGAGAGAAAGAAGGAACTAGGAGGGCACTCAGAGCCTGAAAGTCACAGATGAAATGTTTTAGGTACAACACTTACCTGCTTTTACATTTTATTTAATAATAGTAACAGCTGCTCTTTAAGAAGTCCCCCTCTGTGCCAGCACCTGCACATGGTGCTTTACTGATGCCATCTGAAGGTCCTTGTGAGGCAGCCCTGCTCACACTCAGCACGGTGGTCACAAAGTTGGGGCGGGGTGCCGGAGGTCACCTGAAGGATGGTGCTACAATGGCGGTTTCCATGCTCATCTATATTCCTATACCTGCTCTCCCAACCCTTTCATGTCTCCTTCCTCCCGTCATTTCTTCCAGAACCCGTAGCTGTGTCTTGAGAGTGGCAGGACACACAAAGAGCAGAGTGGAGATGGACAGCCATGCACTATCTGAGCAGGAGTTGATATCACTTGCTGAAACGCTTGTCCAGCCTTCAGCAGTGCAAGACTCTTTTCATTCAGGCTCTTTCTCCAGGCTCCCTCTGCCTCTCATTAATTTTGGTAGGGGCTGCTCATCTTTCTTCTCCCTTGTTCAGTGCCCTTCTAATCTATTTTTGCACGTGGGCCTTCTCCCTGACACAATTTGATTTCTAGGTTGCTAGCAGGCTCTCTCTGCCTTTGATTTATGTGCTCCTTCTCTGTGCCACATGTCTTTGCCGTACAGATGTGTCTTCGCTACTTTTCACATTTCCTTTAAAGACCCACAGATGCCTGGCAGAATGTTTCAGACATAATGCAGAATAAACGACAGTTCTAGGGAGCCTGGTGTCTCAGGCTTGATGTAGGAATGAAGGAAGTTTCAGAACTCCTCAGGGTGCAGAGAAAGAAAAGTAAAGGGCAGATTTTTAGCTGCATATGGAAAGCTTTTTGAACTTCTTATTGATTTCAGGCCCTTCTAAGACAGGCATGTAAAGACACAATTCAAAGGTACAATGTGAAAGATACAGAGCTTACTTTCCATGGAGATCCTCTCCAGAATGAGCTTCACCCTCATCTTCCCCACATCTGACCCCCCTCCTTGCCCCACAAAAAGTCATAGGAGGGTCAAGCAGCCATAAACCAGAAATGTTTTGGACTTTCATTGTTTCACACAGCTGCAAATGCTTTTCGATGCCTAGTTTTATTTTATGTTTCATTTATAATCCACCAGTCAATATCCAAATGCCTTTTCCAAACCTGAAATTTCTTCAGAAAGACCCATGCCTTAAGCGGGGTGAACACTTAAAAACTACATGGGGCAGGGGGCAGTGCAGGACGAAATTAACTTCCTTTTATCCTCACCTAGCACAAATTCTTGAGTTTGCTCAGGTGCAAACAAATACAGTAATTTTAGGTAAAGGATATGGAAAAATGATATAGACCAAGGAAGAGGCATGTGTTTCATACATCGTGGCTATAGATGATGTTTTGAATGAACTTATGAAGTTAAAGGCTCCTCTTAATGGCATTGATGGAGACTTTCTGGAGGGCAAGGAGTCATTTAGGAGGTGAATGTTAAACGTTTGATCCATTAAATGGCGCTGGAGAAGGACAGCCAGGCAGAGGCCACAGAGCCGTGCAGCTCAACACCACAGTCCCCTGGTGAGGAAAAACAAGTGCCAGACCCACCAGAGGGACGGGAACCCACTGGTTCCTGTCTCCATACCTCCTGCATCTGCACCATACCTCCCAACGATTATAATCCCAGCTCTTGAAGAGAAGATTACATTATGCTTCAATACTATAAGAGAAAATGAAAACTATAGGAGAAATGGAAATCCTGGCATCAAGCAGGGTAACCTTCAGCCAAATGGAACAATCCACTGTGAATATGGAGTGATCTATTGCCCCAGTATTCCAGAGAACCTCAGCATAGAGCTGTGGTGGTGGTGGTGGCGGCGGCAGCGGCGTGTAGGTGTGTGTGCACACATGAGCCAGTGGGTGGAAACGAGGAATGAGGGGGTTTGCTTGACTGGAAAAGGCACGATTTCCTACTTGGCTTCTGGGAGGGAGGTTTGGTGCATGTTTAGCTCTCAGTAGTTACCAGCTTACTAGTAGTTTAATGACCTTAGCAAGTTACCTCTTGATGCAGACCCCAGCTCGTGGGGTCTTTGTCATTATGGATGAAAATGAGACATTCATACATATTACTGAATCCAGTGGAGGAAAAGGGATGGCATGGCTTTTCTCTCAAGGGGAGCAAAAGCCTCAGCCTTTGCTCCAATGAGCTTTTACTGTCTTACTGGGCACATTAGTTCGTTACAAGAAGGTCCTCATTAACTATGCACAGGCTTGCTTATGGTGGTTATCTTTTACAGAAAACAAAGGAGCCAATGCTGCTAATCACATCACAGAAGAGAGATATTTGCAAATGAAAAGACCAAGGTGGTTGAACCTGTTACACTCATCCTTGGAAGGTTTAGGATGGATTTTAGGAAGTTGCTTTGCAGTAAATGTCCTCATTTCAGGGTGAGGGAGTTTCAGCAAAAAGCAAGGCTTATAGCAGCCTAGGTACATTGTAGGCCTGATTCCCCATGGGAGAACCTATCGGTGGGCATGGGTCTTGTGCATCTCTGAGTGGGAGCTGGGCCCACACCACGTAGAACAGTCTACTACAACCTCTGAGCTTGTGTGAAGGCCTCCAGAGCTTACAAAAGCTAGAGCTGACTTCTGTGATTCTGGAGGAGAGCTTTGGACACTTTACAGAGTAAAAAACATTAAGAGAGTGTGATGTGAGTCAGTTTTCCCCATGTGGCAGCCTTTTAAGCCTGTGTGCATCTAATAAGCCCTGTGCAGAGCTGAATGGCTCTAAATTACAAGGGTCTTTTTTAAAAAAAATATAATTGACATGTAACATTAGTTACGACATAATGATTTGATATTTATGTATATTGTGAAATGATCACTACAATAAACCTAATTAATACCTACTGACACACAATTTCAACTTTTTTTCTTGTGATGAAAACTCTTAAAAAAATTTATTATTGGCACTATTACAGATATTCCCTATTTTCTCCCACTTTGTCCCGCTCCAAGCAGTCCCTCCCCCAGCCTTCACCACATTGTTGTCTGTGTCCACAGGCTATGCATATATATATATTCTTTGGTTAATCTCTGTCAGTCCCCCCAACTAACCTCCCCTCTGAGATCTATCATTGTTTCCCATGTATCCATAACTCTGCTCCCATTTTGTTCGTCAGTTTATTTTGTTCATTAGATTCCATGTATAAGTGAGATCATGTGGTAATTGTATTTCTTTGACTGGCTTTGGTTAGCATAATAATCTCCAGGTCTATCTATACTGTTGCAAAAGGTAAGAGTTCCTTCTTTTCTACAGCCGCGTAGTATTCTATTATTTAAATGTACCAAAATGTACCACATCTTTTTTATCCACTCGTGTACTGATGGGCACTTGGGCTATTCCAGATCTTGGTTATTGTAAATAACACTGCTATGGATATGATGAAAAGTTGTAAGATTTACTCTCTTAGTAACTTTCAAATATAAAGACAGAGTTATTAACTATCATCACTATGATGTACATTACATCCCCAGGACTTGTTTCATAACTGGATGTTTGTACCTTTCAACCACCTTCTCCAGTTTTGCCCACCTCCCACCCCACCAATCTCTCCTCTGTATCTATGAGTTAAGTTGTGCTTCTTGGTGGTTTTTTAGATTTTACCTGTGAGAGCACATTGTCTTTGTGTGTTTGTCTGATTTATTTCATTTAGCATAATCTTCTCAAGGCCCATCTATGTTTTCAAAAATGGCAGAATTTTCTTTTTTATGGCTGAATAGTATGCACATGCACATACCCACATGTACATACCATGTTATCCGTTCATCCATTGATGAACACTGAAGTTGTCCTTGTGCCGCGGCTATTGTAAATAATGCTGCAGTGAACATGGGGGTGCTTATATCTTTCTGAATTAGTATTTTTGTCTCTCTATGATGAATATACAGAAGTGGAATTTCTAGACTATATGGTAGTTCTGTTTTTAATTTTGAGGAACTTTTTTACTGTTTTCCATAGTTGCTGAACCAATTTCCATTCCCACCAACAGTATACCAGGGGTCTTTTTTCTCTACATGTTCACCAATACTTATTTTTTATCTTTTTGATAATAGCCATTCTAACAGGTGTGATGTGATATCTCAGTGTGGTTTTGATTTTCATTTCCTTGGTTGTTTGTGAAGCTCAACCCCTTTTCAGGTAACTGTTGGCCATCTGGATATCTTCTTTGGAAAAATGTCTATTCAGATCCTCTGCCCATTTTTAAATCATATTTTTTTGCTATTGAATTGTATGAATTCTTTATAGACAGGGTCCAGCACAAATACCCTATTTTATTACAAAATCATAAGCATGTAATTCTGTAACATAACAGCATCACACTCAAGCACACCATATGACATTTTAGGTGAAATGTTCAAATTGCTGTCCACCTTGTGTGAGACATTAACGTACCCTACCAACCACACTCAAGCAGGCCTTACTTCTGCTGGACCCTGTATTTTGGATATTAATCTTTTATCAGATATATGATTTGCAGATATCTCCTCCCATTTGATAGGTTTTCTTTTCATTTTGGTGATAGTTTCCTTTGCTGTTAGAAACTTTTTAATTTGATATAGTCCCACTTATTCATGTTGCTTTCATTGCCTTTGCTTTCAATGTCAAATCCAAAAACTTAACGTTAAGACCAACGTCAAGGAGTTTACCACTTACTTTTTCTTCTTATGGTTTTAGGTCTTATGCTCATTTTCAATCTGTTTGAGCTGCTCTTGTTTTTATATGACATAATGTAATTCAATTTCAAAGTAGGTGGGAGTTAGTAACTTCCATTTGAATTCTGTGTTTCTCTCTTAGTCGGAGCAACCTTAAGCTCTAGATGCCTTTATGTTGTCTTCCTCTTCCAATCCCCTTGCCCTCCCCACAGTAATACCCTTATGTTCCTTCCACTGCACCCCCGCCCCCAACCCTGTTCCCTTAGGTGTGTCTTGTTTCCCATTCCCCAAGTGAAGAGAATCACAGTCTAATTCAACCACTGGTTCTGACCTCATTTCTCACTCCCATCTGGATATGTAATCAGGTATTGTCCTCGTTCCCCAAAGTGAGGAGGTTCCAGTCCACACCCCTTGTCTTCCCTCACTTGATCACCTATCTTCCTTTTACTCTTACACAGGCTCAAAGCTTTCATGTCTCTTTGAACATCTTTCTTACCCTTACTTTTCCCCTAGACTGGGGGTTCCCCAACCATGGGGGTTTGGGTGAGGTTGTTCCAAACTACATACTGACCACCCTCCCCTTTCGTGTTTCTCCTCTCCCATGCCCCATTAAGACAATTGCAGTGGCTTCCTAATGTGTCCCCCTCACTTCTAGCCTTTCCCCTTGTAATCCATCCTGTGGCCAGATTAGCTTCCTCAGAGCCCTTCTCACCATCCCCATAGACAGCTGCCTTGGTGCAGCCACTGCTGTCTCACCTGGCACAGACCTCATAACCGGTGTCCCAGAGCTGCCTGCATCCGCTTCTGAACATCCAAGTGATGCTTATATTTTGTAGACACAATCACGTTGCTCCACAGCCTTCTGTGGCCCTTAAAATCCAGACTTATTGCCATGACTCGTAAGGTCAGCATGAACTAGTGTCCATTTCCCTCCATGCCACCTCTTGCCACTCCCTCCCTTGCTCCTTCCTCCACTCACAGCAGCCTTTTTCCAGTCTCTTGAGGTCAGAAAACTCCTTTCTTCTTCAGGCCTTTATGCAAGCATGAAAGGTCCATTTCCCAAACCTCTACGTGGCCATCTTTCATGTATCCTTCAGATGTCAGTTCTAACATCATTTTCTCAAAGAGAACTTCCCTCACTCTCACTTTCAGTTAAATTTCCAGCCCCTCGTTATTCTCATAGGATCTTGTCCTTCATCATCTATATTATCCTAATTTGTAATCATCTGAATCCTTCTTTATTATCTCTCCCTTCTGCAAGCTCTGTGATAGCAGGGCCTGTGTGTTTCTCTCACCACCCTGTACCCAATGCCTTGTGCCTGGCACAGGTGGGCACACTAGCTTTGTTGAACAAATCAAAGAGTAAATGACCTTCTCTCCTCAAATACCTTCTCTGGCTCTCACTGTGTCACCCAGAGAAGTCCAAGTTTGTTTGATCTTTTTTAATTTTAAAAACTTAACTTTTTATTTCAAAATTTATTTCAATTACAGTTGACATCAAGTTTGTTTGATCTTAATTCATATCATTACCCTTCACCAATTCATGATCCCACAACACAAAACTCCTTGCTATTATTTTTATAACTCCTCCTGCATTTTTCTGCTTTAATGCCTTTATGTTACGATTAGTTAAAAGATTTCATGAGTAAACCAGTTAATGACTGGCCCTACATTAGACCCCGTCTACAACATCCATATTAAATGTAATGTTGGCTATTTATTTAAGATTTTATTTATTTATTTTTAGAGAGGGGGGAAAGGAAGGAGAAAGAGAGGAAGAGGAACATTGATGTGAGAGAGAAACATCAATCAGTTGTCTTTCGCACGTGGCCCCCTGGGACCAAACCTATAACCCGGGCATGTGCCCTGACCAGGAATCGACTCAGTGACCTTTTGTTTTGTGGAACGATGCCCAGCCAACTGAACCACATCAGTCAGGATGCTGCCATGAATCCTTTAAGACACCACCAGCTGGAATTCATTTTGCCTTCTTCCAGGCTTCCATAGCACTTTCTCTGGAGTAATTAAATGCATTTGTTGCATTCTGCCTCTCTTTTCAAATTGCTTTCTGCATGTCTGATCTTCTTTACTAAAATGTGAGTTTCTTGAGGGCAAGATCTATGTTCTAATCACCTTTGTATCTGCCATCATGATGCTTCAGCTACAGCAAGTACCCGGTGAAGACAAATGGCTATGAATGATTGATTCAAAGTGACTGTGATTTTTCAAAGAACTTAAATGGTAGTTTCCTTTAGAAACACACGGGGGTGCCCTAACCAAGCAAAAGTATAGGGACTGCACCACTTGGATCATTTCTAAACTATTGTAAAGGAGATGGGGCTCCTTTTGAATTCTATCTCACTGGTTATATGGACCATCTGTGGATGACAGAAGAGAAATGTAAAGGACATTTTAGTGGACAAAGTAAGAGGGTTCATAAGTCAGATCCAAAGATTACACCTGGTCAGAGGGATAGGGCAAGACAACAGCTGCTTTCTCTGACTGCGGGGCCCTAGCTGTGATCATGGACTATGCGTGTGACATGGACATCGTGGGTCTCCAAATGAAGAAGGGCTGGGAGTTGTGCTGTGGACGGGACTGTAACCCCGCAAAATTCCTCTGTGGATGCCCTAGGCCCCAGTGCGACAGCATATTGAGATGCAGACTTTAGGAGGTAATTAGGTTTAGATGAGCTCTTCAGAGAGGGGTCCCTGTGGTGGGATGAGTGTCCTTACGTGAAGAGGAAGAGAGAACACATCGCTCTCTGTCAGGTGGTGAGAGAGCCTCACTGAGTGCCTGACCCCACTCGCCGCCTCCAGAACTGGGAGAACATAAGCCTCTGTTGTTTAAGCCCCCAATCTGTACCACTTCATTAGGGCAGCCCAGGCAGACTAAGGCTGCGTGCAGGGGTGGGGCTGCCTCCCCGGCTCCTTTCCCCTTCATGGAGAAATTGACATTTAGATAAGAAAATGCTGAAACATAAGTTGGGAACAGAAAGTGGGATTTCAATCCCCTATAAAATCCTCCTTGTTTTCTTATAGTATATGTGGTGTTTTGAAGACCTACCTTACATGTGCTGAGAAAGCACCACTATTCTTTTATAACAGGTGTGTTGGTGGCAAATATCTTTCATTACCTTGTGTGAATCAGAATTTTATTTCTGTTTTTGAATGAAATCCTTTCCATTTTGAATGTTGGGACATTATATGGAAATAAGCGCTGTCATCTGGGATGAATTGATTTTTCTGTCATACTGTTGGTCTAAATGTGTGAAGCATTAATTACAATTAATCCAGAGCTGTCTGCACAATAGTAACACACACACTGCTACCTGGGCATTTGACTGCCTGGACTTACATGTGTCAAACTATTGCTTTCCTGATCTCTGTCACTATCTGGTACTTTATTTTTACAGTTTTAAATTTACATGTTTGTTTATTTGGATACATGGAATTTGAATAAATGAGTACATTGGCAAGATTTGAGGGTGCAATTTAAAGTGGCTTCCAGGCTGAAATAGAAACTCCTCTCTTGTCCTCCACCCTTCCCTCCACCCTCTCAGGTGCTTTGTGTCTGTATCGGTGTGTGTGGGTGTCTGTGCATAATTGCATTCTGTACAAATTACAGATGGGGCCGAGTTTCACATCTGGGACAACATGATGTAGCTGTGATAGCGTGTCTTCCTCCTCACCCTCCTACTTGGAAATCATAGGACTCTTAGAGAAGGCTTTGAACTTCCACAATCCTTGGAATTGGTAAAAAGGAACTGAACCAATTATCATTAGAGCTTGAGAAGTAGAGACGTCCCAGCTTCTCTCTGAGTTACACATATTTTCTAAATGTATATATTTTATAGCATTCAATATTAAGTTGAAATAATACAGTGTAATGTTTTACAACCTGCTTTTTCTAGCTAATAAATTAAAAATACTTCCATGACACTAAATAGTGTCCTACAGATGATTTTAATAGTATCATGCTATTGTATCATATAGCTCTATCATAATTTATTTAGCCAACCTCTCTTGACAGACATTTAAATTGTTTCTAATTTTAATATTATAAATAATACCACAATGAACACCCTTTTTCACAAATCTCTCTAATATTGCTCTAGGATGAAATCCTAGAAGCAGAGTTCCTGGATCAAAGGATATGAGCATATTTGATGGCCTCTGGGACCTGTTACCAAATTGTCTTCCAGAAACATTGTTTTTCTGCCCTCAGAGAAAGAGTGTGAACTTGGACCAAATTTAGAAATCACCTATTGATATGGGTGAATTTGTTCAACCATACCAATACTCACTGGATGCCTTACATTGTACATGTATATACAGCTTTGTAAAATGAACAGTTTTTCAGGTATTTTAAAGGCTTCTGCATTCATAACAACTAAGGGGAACGTGGCAGAAATGGAGATGGGTAGAGCCAGAACAGGAAAATCTAGAATCCTACAACTTTATTGGTTAACCATCCCAGATAATTCACAGATGGATTAGCAAGAACTCCAGAGAAGAACCCAAATGTTGTAAATTTGAGGTTAGACAATTGTTAACTTAAGAAATAGCATTTTACAAAATGCCTGTTTCAGTATTCAGGCAATCTCTGTAATTTATGCCCCTTTGTAACACAGGAGATGTTTCTTCTTGCCCAAGGGACCAAAACATAACATATGTCAACGTAAGAAACATCCAAACCTGTACAGAATTTTTGGTGAGTTTATCTGAGCCAAACTGACAACAATTGCAGTGAAGCAATAGCTCAACAGGACTAAGCAATGCTCCAGAGAATGGCAGCTTGGCACGTTGTTTTATACATTACTATCACAGGGGAGACGTCAGGGGTTCACATGACATCCATTGGTGATAGATTAGGGCGGCAGGAGAAAGCAAAACGGGGTGAGGGGGAACCTCTAGGATTGGATAAAAGGTAAAATGATAGACACATACCTCTTTTACACACGTGGATAAGAGATAATTGGCAGTCAACAATTAACATGATAACTAACAATGAGGGGATTTGTGGTCTCAGCTTGTGCCCAAGGGGTTTGGGAAACGGAGAAGTTACCTTGATATTCCAAAGGTATGTTGTCATAGGTGCAAAAAGACAATAGACAGGCTTAGTTAAGGTAAGACTGGCCTTTGTTAGGGAAAAATACTGGTGTAGGATATGACTACCTGCCATGAACTGCTTTTAGTAAGTTTTAATTTTAGACATCCCCTGTGGTTACTTTAGGTCTCTGAGGTTGTGAGGCCACCACGCAGGCCTCCCCTGGGCTTGTCAGGTTAGTCTGTGGCCCCTTTTCTTTCATGCATCACATCATCTCCCCTCCTTTTTTTTTAATCCTCACCCAAGGATATTTTTATTGATTTTAGAAAAAGGAAGGAGAGAGAGAGAGAAACATTGATGTGAGAGACAAATATTGATTGGTTGCCTCCTGTACATGCCACAACTGGGGATGGAACTGCAACCTTCCAGTGTACCAGATGGCGCTCCAGCTGAGCCACCAGCCAGGGCATCACCTCCACTCAGCATCACAGTGGGGTTTGTTTCATTTCGTCTGCACTCTCTTTTACAATATGAAGGGATGAAGGAACTGCATCTGACCTCCTTCAGTCAGATATGTCTCCTTGGTTTTGTTTTTCTTTTTTTTTTTGAATGTTGCTTCTATCCATCTTTTTGCATTCTGTGCATCTCCCCCTGCCTCCCCGCCATGACTCCCTGCAATTACCACTTCCATTACCCCTTATCAGTGGCTCCCACCATTCTTGGTGCGGTGGGAAGAGACATGAACTGGGCCTGGAATCAAGACATCCAGGTTCTAGTAATCTCACCTCTCAAGACTTGTGTGCTCTTCTATCACATGAGAGAGTTAAGCCAATTGGGACTGTTACAGAAAAATTGGAGCTGGATAGTAGGTAAAGCAGCAATAAAAGCACCTTTTATTCAGGACAATTGCAATAGGAGAAAAGAGGCCTCAGTATAGAAGTGGGCTCAACTCCAGATACAGCATGGGCACGTGGGGATTTATAGTGAAGGAGTAGGTGGGGGTTGGAGGTTGTAAGATCACTAAGAAGAAACACCAGGGCCGGTGCGGGTGGTGGGGGTTGGAGGGGGATTTGGGCTAAACTGCCCTGACAGGATTCTTGCTGAAGGCTGGCCAGGTGCTCAGACATCACCCGGGGATGATGGAGGCTGAGGAACCTGATCAGATATGGAGGCTGGTGAGATCTGGAGGGCGATCAGACGTGGAGAATGGAGGCTGCAGCTAAACCAGCTTAGTAGCATTCTTCAGCTAAAACTGAACAAGACGGAGATGAGCACGAGGACCAAAAATTGAGACCTGGCTGAAAAAGAATTAGGAGGAGCTGTGCAGAGTTTGGTCATGGAGAGAATCTTTGTCAGGATGTTTTCAAATCGTGTCACCAGAGAAACCCTGGCGGTTCTGAGGAGGGTCCTTTGTACTGTGGATTGCAAGAGGGTGGTGCCGAGAGGCCCAAGTACAGCCCCAACCTCACCATCAGTCTCAACAGCTCCGCTCTTATTTGAGCACATCTGTCTGATACAGTGGGTCATATCCAAAACTTCACTGTTTGTTTTAAATCATTAGAACCTTTCCTTCAAACTTTGAAGATCATGAAACCAGAAGATGCATGAAGGCCCTTCCAAATACATGACTTTAGGATTCTGAGCCAGCCTAAAGCAAGCAGAGGGATTACTTTTCTTCCTAACACTCCAGGGAACTTTGCGGGGACAGGCAAGAGGCTTTTCATACATTACAGAAACCTGCTATGCTCTGTCTGCCTGTTTCTCTTGTCAGAAGCAGGTCCTTTAAAAACAGGCCCTTCCTTGAAGTGGGTTTCCACAGCACTGAAAGTCAGTTTCTGAAAATCAGTTTCTGAGCATGTCTGTCCCCTTCCAAGCGATAAGTATTCAGCACAGCTCCTGAGTTTGCACTGCACAGCATCCACCCTCTGCGGGGAGCCCTGATTATTCATCCATTTCCACGACACATGCTGTAGTATGATGAGTGCCTGCGCTGCGGAAGAGGAAACTGGGGCACAGAAAGGATGAGCAACTGACCTCAAATAGCACACGTTGTCGGTGGGGGAGTGAATCAGGACTGGTGCTTCCTAAAAACAGTTCCCTTCCTACTAAATGCCCTCTGCTGTGCAGAGACTTATTTCTCTTTCCTGATCTCTTGATAGCACCCGGAGTGCTTCTCTCTTTTTATTTTCTTCTGGGAAACCAGCCCATCAAGTTTAGCTGCAGTGTCCCTGGAGACAGCCTCTGGGCTAGGAAGGGCAGGGCCTCAGAGTCAAAAGACACACCTCAGTGCTCTGGGAGGGTGACGACACTTTTCCATGGGGCTCCATAAAAGGAGAAGACAAAGAGGTTAGCCCTCTGTCGCCTGCTCCTTCCTCTTGAGTTTCTGTTGCCTTGGGAGCGGATAGGTGCTGCAGCAAAGGGGTAACACAGAATAACCCAGAGACAGCGAAGCAGTAGAGTAAGTCTCAAATAACGTTTAAACCCATGGTCATCATTCATGACTTAAAAGCCCAGGCCCATTTCTTATGCAAGAGCTGAGTGCTTTTGAAAGGGAAAGGGTTTTAGAGTTAACTGTGAATGCTAAGGGGCAAAGCCCAATGGACTCAACAAACAAACGTTACATACCTTCGGGCAGGACCTTTCCCATTTTGTGGCGTACAGAGGAAACATAATATGTACCATATTTGTAGAGTATACTGGCAATGCCACTGGCCACCTGGCCAGGCCACTCTGCCACAGGCCCTGCCAGTCCAGCTAAGGGTGGAGGGATCACCCACTTATCCACTCGCTCTGGCTGTCGCCCAACCCCAGGAAGCTCTGCCAAATAACAAGAGTTGGGAAGAATCACAATGATGGGAGAATGATGTTTCCCATAAGTAAGTAAGTAAATAAATAAACACCTGGACAGCAGAGACCACAGTGAGACTGTTGTGGATAGCCTGGACAGGGCATCATGAGGGGACACCTGGCATGAGGTCTACCCCTACGGCACAGTTTACTTACACAGTACAGTGTGTTTGGCTGTGGGCATGGTGGACCTCTAGGACCTTTTCATCTTGTGTGACTGAAACTTCGTGTCCTCTGACCATATCTCCCCACTGCCCCCTCCCAGCAGTGGCAACCACCATGCTGCTCTGCTGTGGAGTCCGATGACCCTTTTAGATTCACGTCTAAGTGGCATCATGTAGTATTTGTCCTTCTGTGTCGGGCTTATTTCACTTAGCATATTATTCAGCCCTAAATGAAGAAAATCCTGCCCTTTGCAACAACACCATTGACCCCATACACACATTTTACACCACCAAACTGAAAAGTCCGCCTCTCAGTGAACGGCACTCTGTCCGGTCACCTCACAGCATCGGCCTCCTCAGCATACCCACGGACAAGGAAGGAGATGTGTGTTACTTAGATTTACGATACTCATGCTGGGCGTCTGGGGTGGTTTTCGCTGAAGAAGGAAAATCTGTCTGTAGGTGAATTCCAGTGTCTGGTACAAGGACCTTAGCACTGCTCCCCACCCCCACGTGCCTTGCTGGCTCTTCCAGTGAGCACTTTCTGTCTTTGTGGGGTGGGGTGCAGGCATACTGCGAGAGAAGCCTAGGTCCCCACCCTGGACCTTGTTGTTTGCTTTTGGCTCACTGCCTCCTCACCAAGGCCCTGCTGAGCCCCAGGTTGACTCAACTCAGCTGCCCTGACTTGGTTTGGCTTTAACCCTCCACCTGCTCTATGTGGGTCCTCCTGGACTTCTCTCCACTCTCATGGGACCTACAGACTATCTCCTCGGCAACTGATAACACCCCTTGGTTTCAGCTGGTTCTTTTCTGTCTCAGATATCAGCAATTTCTGTTTTTAAAAATGGGTGACATTCACTACTTCTCTCTCCAGTCACCATTCGTTGCTGCCAATCACCCACTTTCCTAACCAGTTGGAGAAAGAAAAGTTATTCTTGTATGTTTTTCCTCTTCTGTCCATTCCTTCCTGCCTCCTTTCTCTCTCTGAGATTAGACACACTGTGTCAGGTGGAGGCCTTGACTCGTCTTTTGTGTCAAGATGGAGCGGACATTCTGCTGTGAGGTTTCTTGGGTCTGGGTCCTGAACAGTCTTTTTTTTTTTTTTCCTGACTCCTACTGGTATCTGGAATGCTGTCAGCCCTGCTGTGGCTGGGGCGGGCATGGGGCCCAGAGGGGAGGCCTATCACAAAGGCAGCCCCTCAGACTGCTTGCCGGGTGGTGACTGGAGCACAGCAGTCTCTCCTTGTTCCCTGGAGCCAGCTTGGCCTCGGTCCTCCCACTTCCTGCTATGCCAGCTCGGTTTATGAAAGGACAGTTCTTTATTTGGGGCCAAATGCAGCTTCTACTCCACCCATCCTTAGAGGTGTTTCTTGGTCTAGGTCATGTCTGTGATGCAGAGTCATCACCCCTGTGGACTGGGGTGAAGTTTAATGCAAATTTGCATAGAGGGTGGGGAATGGAGCCCAGGTTTCCTATTGGGTTTTGCCCCTGAGCTACCATTCCCACTTGGGCCTGAAGCTGGGGTCGGTCTAAGGCTGGCTTTAGAGGCCCTCCATATGACACACTCAAGGAGGCTTCCCAGACTTCCCATTGTGCGGTCACATGTCATCATGTCAGAGGAAAATATCTGAATATACCATTCAAACACCGGGTACAGACGCCTATTGTAGCTCAGGTTTGCCTCCTCCTTCTTAAGATGCCCCCTCAAAATCCAGCAGGAGTTTTTCCCAACCAGAAAAGACCCCCATAAACTCCTCCTTTGCTGCATCCCATGGCAGATATGTAATGTGTTCTGTGACTCTTAGGAACATTCTGGGTGGTGGTAAAGAAGGTCCAGGAAGGTTAAGGGGCAGACGTGGGGTGCTGAAACCTTAGTCCATGCTGAACCCCAAATGTCGTCCTCTAGCTGTCAGGGCTGCTTTTTCCTGGGGTGTGACTGGAGTCTGGCAGATTCTTTGAAGTGAGCTGTAGATGTTGATTTGTAAATTGTTAGAAATGTGTAAATATGTGGGCAGCCTTTTATTCGATTGTCATGCCTCCCCAGGCTTTCCTTTAGCCGGTGTTTTTACACTCAGAGGGGTAGGAGTTCAAAAGACTTCCCTCCTGGCTTAGGCTTCATGCACATTCCACGCCTGCTCTGGGTGATTTCATGCAAGTGCGGTGCATTTTCTGGCCATTTGCACCTTGAGTTCAGGAAATGCAGACACCTCCATGTAGCGCCTTCTCAGAGGTGCTGCTGAGGGGACACCAGAACAGCTGGGTGCCTGTGGATGCCCGAAATAACATACAGTTCTTAAAGTAAACAAAAATAGCAATGATTTTGTGATTCTTAAGGGGCCTTTTCACCAGGTAAGAAAACATAAAGAGATGTTTATAATATTGTGATGCCAGAGATGCCTCCACGTAAATGGAAAATGATACCCACATGTACTTGGAACGATACCAAGGGGGGCCAAAAGGTGGTGAGCAGCCGAGGGAGGGCCTGAAGGTACTAACTGGAGGAAATGCTTCCCTTCCAGGAGGGGAACCTGGGTGTGCTGGTTGTCTTGCCTGAGCTGTGCTGCGTGCCTGGGATTTGACCAGCACAAAGGAGGGGTCTGGATGCAAAGAAGATGGGAGACTCTGGTTGCTGGTTGTATTCTGAGCCCTTCCTAAGATCTTCCTGAGGGTCTTCCCAGGCATGGCTCACAGTGCAGCCGGGCCATCCAGAGCTGGCACGAGCTTGCACGAGCAGCACCCTCTGCCCAGCATCTGCCTTTCTTCCTTGGGATCTCAGTATCCGTCCCGCTTACAATCCCTTGTCTCTGCAGGAAAAGTGGTGGGGAAGAGGGTGTGACTGCAGAATTCAAAAGGGCCTCTGTTAGGGATCAGTTCCACTTCCAACACCTAATTACATGGGAGCAACGTTTCTTTCAGATGGCACAGACTTGGGTGATCAAGGAGTCCTGTTTCCAAAAGTCCCATATCTGTTCACTGGGTGAGCTTCTGCTGCTTCTTTCCCCCACTCTAATGTTCTTTTTTCTTCCAATGTGAAGAACATCAGAAGAAGAAGAAGAAAGATTCTTCACTCAATCAGTGAGTATTATTGAGCACCTACTGTAGCAGTCATTGTTCTTTGGCTGGGGATACGTTTGTCATAAAACTTTACTTACAGGTATAGAGTCTTTATAGTTTGCAAAACACTTTCAGTTCAGCCATCTTTTTTCCCCTCTGTGTGCATATCATTGTTGTGGGAAAAGACATATAACATAAAATTTACCATCTTAACCATGTTTACATGTACAGTCCAGCGGTGTTAAGTGGTTTCACGCTGTTGTGAAACAGATCTCCAGAACGTTTTCATATTGCACAAGTAAAACTCCATGCCCACTAAACAACAGCTCCCTGCTGGTCCACCCTCCAGCCCCTGGCAACCACCATCCTACTGTCCATCTCCGTGAACTGGACTCCTCTACATATTTCAGGTCAGTGGGATCACACAGCATTTGTCTTTTTGTGACTGGCTGGTGTCGCTGAGCATGATGTCCTCAAGGATCACTCATGTTGTAGCCTGTGTCTGAGATGTTCTCTCTGGGTCTGGGCTACAGGGAGCGTCGGAACTCCCTTATTTGGGGCAGTCTGTGTGCAGTGGAGCACAGAATTCCCCAAAGTGTGTTTCTGTCACTCGGATAGGTCTGGTTCAGATGTTGTAGTTCTGTGGTCCAACCGGTTTGGGAAATGCTAAATGTAAGCAAAGCAATAGAGGCTGCTTTATTGCAGAATTTCTGAGTCCTTACTTTGTTCATTCGGCCATCCAATCAACACACATCTATAAACTGCCCATTGTGTGTATGGTGTTGCGTGAGCTGCTGGGAACACCTGGTTGAGAAAGAAGTGGCTGTCGTCCTCGTGAGTTTTAGCTGCTAGTGAAAGACAAGCCTTGAACCCACTAAGAATGTAATTTTAATGATAAGTGCTGTAGGAGAGAAGTGGCATGTGGAGAGGGCATTTATATTAGGTCCTAATGGTGTCTGTGGAATTGGGAACGGCTTTGGGGGAAAAATGATGTTTGAGACAAGGTCTGAAGAAGGAAAAAATATGGACCTAGTGACAAGGGTGGGTATAGAGCATTTTAGGCAGGAGGACAATTCATGCTCCTGTCCTGAGTAGGACAAGGTTGGGCCTCTCAGCTGTGTTGTGAAAACAAACCTGATCGGGGAACTCTTGCTCCACACCCTTCCCACCCTCTAGGGCCTTGTGAGACTGGAATTTGGCTTCTGTGTTATGAAAAGATCCCTGGGAGAGGTGCATTAGACTTGGGCTGTGCTTGGCACATGCTGCCATTAATTGTCTCAGATGCAATGCTCTGAACTTCGTTTTGAATTTCATTTTTCTTATCAATAAAATTAGGGCAGCTGATTTTGAAGATCCCTTCCAGGCATGGCATGCTGTGAATGCATCTCAGCTTTTCAGAGTAGAGAGAGAAGGGAAGTCAAGCTAATTGTAAACAGGGGGATTTTTAGGCTGCAAGAGAAAGAATTCAGTGCTGGGGAGGATGAGATAGAAAAAGGCAGAACAGTGGCCATCCTAAAGCCTGAGGGGACTCTGTGGAGAAGCTGTGTACTCCCTGGGGCCTGTCCTCAACATGCATTTATTGACCTGCTGCTGTGGAGGTTACAGGCCCTGCCCTGAGTCCCTGGGGAATCCAGAGTTCCCTAGCCCTCACCCCATTTGCAAAGACAGGATTTCCAGGGACATGAAGCCTGAAGGACTCTAGTGAGGACAAAGGGCTCTGATGCTCTTTGGACAGACGAGAGGCTGCCCAGGAATTGGCTGGAATCACTTCCCACAAGCCCTGTCCCCATTCCGGGAACACAGAGACCCTAGAGTGGGATGAGCGGCCTGGAACCCTGGAGAAACAGTGGATGCCCCCATACAGGAGACTTTTAGAGGATCATTTATTTCATAATGGAACATGCTTGCTCAGAATGCCAGCAGAGGCCTATTTTTCGAACTCCTGCCGGTTGACACTGCTCCCCACTCCCCATGGCATCAGCCAGGAAGTTAAGAACAAATAATGAATAAAAACTGTTATCTCCCAGGATCTGTTTCTCTCCCTCTTCCTCCCACTTTTTCAGCTCACCAGGACAGATCCTTTGTTCTGGCTCTCCCTCCCTGCCCCAGAAAACAGACACTGGCTTTTCTGAGGCTCTCAGATTACTTCACTCGAAGAACTCTGTGTGAGAAGCTACTCCCGCTCCAAGGAAAACGGAACACTATTCCTGTCTCTGAGCTGTGGTTCAGAATATTCTGCATGTCCCACCCCAGCCCTACAGCAGATGTGTGTGCCATAAATGTCTTCCTGTCTGTGCAGCCATGACATTGGTTTTTCAGGGCCTCCATAACAAAGTACCACAAACTGAGTGGCTTAATAACAGACATTTGTTGTCTCACAGTTCCAGAGGCAGTAAGTCCAAGATCAAGGTGCAGCAAGGTTGGTTCCTTCAGAAGGCTGGGAGGAAAGGACCTGGCTTGCAGATGGCCGTCTGCCCTCTGTGTCTCTTCATGTTGTCTTCCCTGTGTGCACATCTTTGTGTCCAGATTTCCTCTTCTTAGAAGGTCAGCCAACCATATTGGTTTGTGGCTCACTCTAATGATCTTATTTAACCGGATCACTTCTGTAAGAACCCTGTCTCCAAAGAAGGTGCCATTCTGAGGTACTGGGCGTTAGGACTCCAACATGTGAATTTTTAGGAGGTCCAATTCAATGCTTAACAGCCAATGTCTTACATGTCACTGAACCTATGGCTTACCTGGGAGCTTGTTAGAAATGGAGGTACCAGGGACACCCGCACAGTTTTGAATTTAATAGATTTGGGGTGGTGTGCTGTCCCCCAACCCTAGTCTCGCCTCAGACTTCATAATGCAAACCCAGCACTTTGCTTACTGCAGGCCAGTAACAGTGTTGCAAAAATGACATTTTTTGTGTGTCTAGCTTTTCATTAGTCCCCACTGCAAAGCCGTGCTCTACTCACCTGTTGTCCCACATGCTCTTTAACTTCCTTGGAGGACCCTGTCATATCTGAAGGCTGCCAGGCCCACTTCGACTGCCACTGCGCTCTCTAACTGGTGGGCGGGTGGTGTGATGGTTTAGGCTTTGGAGTTTGGAGCCTAGCTCTTCTGCTTAATGGCTGGGTGACCTTGCACAGATTGCTGGGCCTCTCCAAGCCTGAGTTACCTCTGCAGTGAGAAGCTTCCTGGTCCATCAGAGGGCTATCATGTGAATTGAACAAAACAGTGTTTGCAAAGGGTACATCTCCCAGTGCCTGGTTCGTAGAGAGGGTGGGCTCACTCTGATTGTTGGCAGAATTTGGTTCCCTGCCACTGTAGGATTAAAGTCCCCATCCTTGCCTTACTGTCAGCTGCAGGCCACTCTGGAGCACCTAGAGGCCATCTACATTCCTTCTCATGTGGCCTCCTCCACCTCCAAGCAAGCAAGGGTGCACCGAAACCTTCTTGTGTTTTGTATTCTCTGACTACCTCTTCTGCTTGTTTTTAATGCTCACGTGATTGTATTGGACCCACCCAGATCATCCTATATGAGGGGCAGCTGATTACATCTGCAAAGTCCCTTTTGCCATGTAAGGTAAGATATTTGTGGATATGATAGCATGTTCACAGTCTCAGGAATTAGGGTATGGATTCTTCTTGAGGACCATAATTCTACCCAGTGAGGGTATTCCTGAAAAACTTTGCCCCTGGACCACAGGACAAGGCATATTTTGTCTACATACAATTTCCCCTTCATGCTATAATTATGTTTTGTTTTCTCCAGCACAACATAGTAACTTGTGTAGTGGGTGTGAAGCTGACCCCCAATCATCTGTGTCAGTCTCCCTTTGTGGCCCAATTCTTGTGGTTTAGGGGGAAAAGATACTCTACCAACACCCTCCAGCTCCAGAAACAGGCCCTGCTTTTCTAAGATAGTCCCAGGTACACTGACTGGTTCAGAGATAGGTATGTGACCAACAATGGTCCCAATCAGAATGATGCTTAGGTCTTCTTGTCTAAATAGGGAAGGATATCTTCCTGCCCTGTGGGACTGACGTGACTTTTCTTAGGCGCCTATCTTTGGCCATCTGGTTGTCAAAGAAGAGAGAGCCCTGGCATGGAACCAGTACAGGAAAATGAACAGGGACAAAAGATGAAAGGAAAGCATATTCTTTGCAATATACACATATTGAATCATTATGTTATACACCTGAAATGAATATACTGTTGTATGTTAATTACACTGCAATTTTTTTAAGTGTGTTCTTTGTGGAACTTCTGGATCAACCCTTACCACCTTTGAGCTTTTCACTTATGTGAACCTATAAGTTTCTCTTATTGTTGAAACCACTTTCAGTTAGGTTTGATCTCACTTGCCATCAAAAGCACCCCAACAGACAGAACTTGTTTAACAATATGGCGATTTTACTGAGTACAGTAATGGATGGGGCCCAAAGAGAGGTGCGACCCACCCAGTTTTTACCTCCCCCTCTGCAAAGGAAAAATGCAGGCAGGTTGCACCACAAGGATGGCATCCCTTGGGTTCCTCTGAGTCACAGTCAACAGCGGGGTGAGGAAAGGCCCCTGGCAGAGCAGGAGGGAGCACCCAGGGGAGGACCCGAGGTCAGACAGGGAACTCAGGATCAGTGGGGACAGCCCATCTCTCTCTGCCCTCACACTTTTCCAAACACTCCAGGGGAGGTGACGCCTAAGAGGGAAGGGAGACTGCCCTTGACTAGCTGTGTGAAGTACTGGACAGTGCCTGGCACACGGTGGCCCCCAGTAAAGAGCTGCACGGTCTGGGTCCTGGGAGGTGGACCGGGCACTGCAGCTGGGGATGATTCGCCAGAGAACAAATTTGTGTTTGTTGTCTTCTTCAGCAAGGTCTGTGCCCAAAATCCACCTCATTGTTGTGGGCTGAGTTCTGTCCCCTTAGAATTCATATGTTGAAGGCCAAACCCCTGGTAACTATATTTGGAGATTAAGTCTTTTTTTCAAAGATTTTTATCTATTTATTTTTGGAGAGAAAGGAAGGGAAGGAGAGAGAGAGAAGAAGAGACACACCAATGTGTGGTTGCCTCCTGCATGCCCCCCTACTTGGACCTGACCCACAACCCAGGCCTGTGCCCTGACCAGCAATCGAAACCTCGACCCTTTGGTTCACAGGCCCGCACTCAATCCACTGAGCCACACCAACTAGGGCTGGAGATGAAGTCTTGACAGAAGTAATTAAGGTTAAATGCAGTCATTGGGGTGGTTTTTAATTCAATACAATTGGTGTTATAAGAAGAGGCCATTAGGGCGCACATCCAGAGGGAAGCCTGAGTGAGGACGCAGGGAGAGGATGGCATCTAAAGCCAGGGAGAGAGGCCTCAGGAGAAACCAACCCCAACCACACCTGGATCTTGGACTTTCAGCCTCAAGAACTCTGAGAAAATAAGTGGCTGTTGTCCTCCCTGCCCAAAGCCATGTGTGGTATTTTGTTACAGGAGCCATTGCAAGTTAATATACCTGGGTTGAATGGCATTCCCCGAAGAGATATGTCCACCAGAACTTGTGAATATTGCTTTATTTGGGGAATTGTCTTTGCAGATATAATTAAGTAAAGGAGCTCTATATGAAAACATTCTAGATTAACCAGGTGGGCCCTAAATTCAGTGACAGGTGTCCTTCCTTAAAAGACACAGAAGAGAAGAGGACAAACACAGAGAAGGCCACGTGAAAGGAGGCAGGGATCAGCATTACACGGATTCATGCCCAGGAATGCTGTGGGTTGCTGCCGACCACCAGAAGCTAGGAGATCGACATGGAAGATTCTCGCTCAGGACCTCTAAGAGGACCAACCTGCCAAAACCTTGATTTCACACTTCTGACCTCCACAATGGTGAGAGGACACATTTCTGGGTTTTTAAGCCACTCAGTGTGTGGTCATTTGTTCTGGCATCCCCAGGACACCAGTCCAGCTGAGAGCTTATGTTTGGGGTACTTCAGGCTACAGTTAGTCCCCAGGAAGTGGCTGTCCTGCCTCCAAGCACCCAGGCAACTTATGTGTGGCTCTGACTGGGTGGTGGGCAGAGATTGCCAGTGGAATTGAGTGGAGCCAGTTTCCAGCAGCAGATCCCAGAGTATTCTCTGCTCAGATGGTGTGGACCTCTTGGGGTGAGTAGGGGAGGGAGAGCCCCATGAAAAAAATACATGGGTTTCCTGTTAATTAGACAAGGCCTGAGTAGCAGAGGGTTAAACTAGAAGAGAATTGACCATATGTGTATGATGATGGGGGCACTTCCTACAGTTCGCAGAGGGCTGGGCCTTCCCCCGGTGGGTCTGTTCTGGGAGCTGCCTTCGGAAGGGGAGAGTCTGCTCATCTCTGTTTCTGGGACCACCTTTCAAGCACACATTATTATGCTGCAGGCATTCCAAAGCTGGAACTAAAACAGTCATTATAATTTAAGCCGGAGGTGGGGCGGTGGAAACAGTGCCATGCCCCTGAACCTCCTCTGAGCTGAAGTCCGTGGCTGACACCCACCCTCTGCTCCCTCCATGCCAGACCCTGGGCCTTGCAGACCACACAGTGCAGAGCCAGATGGCTGCCTGGCGGCTGCCAGGTAGAGAAGCCACCACTTGTTACGGGAGCATCTGTGGCCAGAAATCAGGTGAGGAGTTCCTAATGTCTCTGGCAGACGTGGAGGTGGGTTTGCCAAGGAATGCCTCTGGTTTCCTCCTCCTGCTCCCAGATTACACAGCACTTGGCTCCTGGTCTTCCCTCTCTGTTTAGAGAGGAATTCTTCCTTGGTTTTCCCTGAGCTCACGCCCACTTCATACTCTGAATGTAAGGTAAGGGAATAAGGAATTATGCTTTAAGGGGGTAACCTGATGCCTGCAGGGGCTGGAACTGACCCAGGTCATATAGAAACTGTCCTTCAACAATGTGAAGCCAAACCAGGGCAGGGAGGCCATGCTTCACCACAGGACCCCAAAGTTTACAGGGTACAGATTTTGAAATAATGATTCGGAAAGTTGTACAAAGCTGTAAGCTGGTGACTCCCGAGGGATCATCCTACCATACTCCTCCCTTCGCCCATCCCCACGCCACATGCAGCTCTCTGGCTGGAGTGGCAAGGTAAACCCCTCTCTCTGTGTCCCCTACCATGGATATGTATGGGGCACAGTTTGCCTGAGTGCCTCAGTAGGGGCCACTCTCCCCTCACTGTGCTAACTATGTTTGTTCCATTGACTTGAGGGCACTTGACATATTTCTGGCCCCAAATATCCAAATTGCTCACGATTGCCTTAGGAAATGATTCTCTCTGTATCTGGAGACTCCTATGCACTCGGAGAAGGAATTGGCAGAGAAACCCGGAAATGTGGGTCCTTTACAAGGTCCTGCAATGGTGTCAGCCACTGAAGTCATCTCTGTGGGTTCAATGTGAGTAGAAAGGTTAGTTCTGAGTGAGGGTAGAGCCTTCTAACAGAAATGAAAGGATTTCTTTTTCTCAGATGTCAGTTCATTTGAAAGCAGGTCCCTGTTCCCTTGGCTGTGGTTGAGGTTAAGAGGAAGTCCGTCTCTAGGTGAGGGACTAAAGGCTGGCAGAGGTGTGACATGGAGGACACTGGGGCCAGTGTTTCAGAACCACAAGGTGGCCCCACAGCCCGGTGTCCTATTCTTTCCTCTGCTGCCCACACTCTGGTGGAATGCTGCTTTCTCATTCCATGGACCTGAGTTTTTCTAAGAATAAAGAAAGCTGGGCCTTGTACAAGTTTTCCTTTTCCCCAAAGCTAATGAAATCAACAGCAAAAACACCCCCCTCACTGTTGGTGATCAAGCATGGAAAAGAATACAACCTCACACTGTAAACTTTGAAAAATGTTGCCAAGGAAAGACACATGATACCCAAAGAAGCTCCTACCTCCATCTCTGACCCCCAAAACAGGATATAAAAAGCAATCAGGACTACCAGGTACAGAAAAGTGGATACGCCCTGGCTGGTGTGGCTCAGTGGATTGAGTGCCAGCCTGCAAAATGAACTGTCTCGCTGGTTTGATGCCCAGTCAGGGCACATGCCTGGGTTGTGGGCTGGGTTCCCAGTTGAGGGCATGTGAAAGGCAACCACACACTGATGTTTCTCTCCCTCTCTTTCTCCTTCCCTTCCCTTCTCTCTGAAAGTAAATAAATAAAATCTGTCCTGCATATAATTATTCATTTACATAGCGTTTTCCTCAATTATATGATGACTCTTTGAGGACACTGACCATGATTTTTCATCCTCATATCCCCAGTACCTAACACAATGCCCATATACTTTATATAATTTATCATAATAATAGCTGTGGTAAACTTAGTAATAGCAAGAATATGTAAAGATGATACATTATTAAGTATAGAGCTGGAAAAAAAAGAATTGCATAGTATCTACTAAATACACTTCAGCCAATATCTGTTTGAGTTGCCCTCAGTTACTACCTGCTGGCTGGTGTTCAACCATGATGAGCGAATTGGTAGATGTATTCCTGATGCGTATTTTCTGCCTAATGCATATTAACATAGCTAAAGCTGGCTGTCATGATTAGAATCAGTTAGCACATTAGAACATTGTTTATTGAGCACGGTAAATGTTTGCCTTAGCTTCTTTGATTTCTTGTCTTCAAAACAATAAAAGAAATGATGTGCTAAGAAGGTCTAATAAGGAAAGGAAATTAAATAATTTCGTTCAGAGCAGTAGCATCCTGTGCCCCAATCTCTTGATTTTCAGCTCACTGGTGGATTTTAATATATATAAACCTTCTTAGATAAAATAGTGGTATGTTTATGTGTAGAATTTATTAAAATTTACTTATTAATAAAATGTGTACTTATATTTAAAAATAAACAAATAAATAAAATCTTTTAAAAAATGATTTGATAGGAGGAAAGTAGGCCACAAGAATTCAACCACAGTGTAAGAGAGAAATAGAAAGTTAGAACAGCAAACATGAAAACTAATAAAAGAAAAAAAGAAAGAAAGAAACACCCATGCAAACTGACAGATGAAGAAACTTGTCCAGAAAAACAATGGAATCAAAGAAACAGAAACAAATTCAGATGCCCGTACTGTTCCGTGCTGTGACAGACACAGATGGTCTCCCCAGATCCCCTCTAACAGTCCAGGTTGGCTGCTAGCAGCACTTTGCTGTCTTCTTTGCTTAGGATGCCACGCTGCTTCCCCATCCCCAGGGCAGCTGGAAGACACTGGCCGTCTGATGACAAAGGCTGGTCCCCTTGTCTTAAGGTGGGCCCGACCCTGTGGTGTGGTTCAGGCTCCATCCAGAGGGCTAACTTATGGGGCCCACAACTTTACAAATGACTTTGTGGGCAATGGTAGGGGAGCACATGGAAGAGATGTTCATAGCAACTGGGAGTCATGGGGCATCTATTTCTCCACAAACACAGAAAATCTTCCCTTGCCCAAGAAGAAATATTTGTTGGTGTGGCTGTGAAAGGAGACATGTCTGCCGAGGTACTGGGTCTCACTGGCACTTTTCCTGGGCCTGGCATCCGAACCTAGCATCAGCAGACCGTGGGTGGTGAGCAGGAGTAACTGGTTCTCTGGGCAAGGATGGTAATGAGGTCACTAGTGAGCCATCCCTCCTGTGTGTTTGAATGGTGAAGTCTGGAGCATCTGCATTTCTTCCAGATGACAAGTAGGGGACACACCTGGGGACAGCCTGACTCTTGCTGATGCCATTTTCTGTTTTCAGAAACTTTCCTCAACTCTGAGTATGAGGCCCCTTTGTGGGGAATGTCTTCTATTCTGGGAGTCAGAGAACCAATCCCCCAACATGGAACACTGCTGAGGCTACGCCAGACAGAGCCAGCAGCAGGTGGGCCACCCTCGTCCTCTGGTCAAGTAGGCGACTGGAGGTGGTGAAGAAGTATCTGAGACATTGTGCAATGGTTTCTCCTGAACAACAGGCCTACACGTAGTACCTGCCTGGTCCTGTGTGTGGCTCACCTTGCTGTCACCCTCTCAGCATGACCTCAAGCCTTCTCTGTGGGGCTCCTCCCCACCCCTCACCTTCCCCCACACCTCCTCTTCCTTATGCTATCAGAAATTCTAATTAGGCTATATATACACACACACACATTTGTATTAGTCAGGCTTCTCCAGGGAAACAGAACTAATAGGATGTATACAGATAGATACAGAAAGAGATTTGTTATGAAGAATTGGCTCATGCAATTATGGAGGCTGAGAAATCCCATGATTTTCCATCTGTATGGTGGAGGCCCAGGGGGGCCAGTGGTATACTTCCAGTCCAAACGCTAAGGTCTGAGAAGCAGAAGGGCCGATGTCCAAGAGCAGGAGAAGGGGCCTGTCCCAGCCCAAGCAGAGAGCATATCACCTTTCCTCTCTTTTCTGTTCCTCACAGACCCTCAGCAGATGGGGTGATGCCCACCCACACTGGGGAGGGCAATCTGCGTTACTTAGTCTACTAGTCAAATGCTAGTCTGTTTGGGAAACACACTCACAGATACACCCAGAATGTTTTGCCAGCTATTTGGGCATCACTCGACCCATCAAACTGACACATAAATTTAACCATCACTCCTTTCCTCAAGGTTTTGTTAAGAATGCAGATACTGCACTGGGGTAACAGCACAGCTGTTGGCAATCAGCTATTTTACTTCTTGATGAATGACCATCACACTTAAAGTCTACAAGGGGTGTCCTAACTTTTAGTGTCTCTGGGCCACACTGGAAGAAGGGGAGTTGTCTTGGGCCACACATCAAATACATTACAACACATAATTACACACACAAAAAATCTCATAATGTTTTAAGTAAATTTATGATTTTGTGCTGAGCCACATTCATAGCCATCCTGCAGGCCCCAGGTTAGACACCCCTGGAAGCTTTGAGAACACAGGACTGGGCTGGGGCAGGAAGGCAGGAAGAAAGGAGTGACACAGAACCTTGGGTGGGCAGGAGGAGGAAGGTGAAGACTCACTTTGTCTACTTTACAGGGCTGCCTTTGGGTCAGATGTGCAATAGAGGGCCACTGGGTACAGGGGTCCACAAGGACGCTGGGTACCTCTTCCCAGGCCCAGGCCCAGATCCACCTTGGTTTAAAAAGAGGATCAGTGCAGTGGTGAACCAGGGGAGCTCTGGGGACTGTGGAGGAACCCAGCCTGCCTGCTCCTCCAGCCTGTCAGTGAGGGAGCAGGAAGACCCGGGTCTGGCTTCAGGCCTGGCGAGCCTGACTGCCGGCTGCAGACCCCTCCTGTGAGAGGCTTTGTGTCGGGTTTGGCTCCCAGACTGGATTGTTTTCCTTCCTTTTTAAGGATGTTTGAAGTCCTTTGATGAGCGGGTATTTATATTTTATGCTCTTTCATGCCAAATTAGCGCTTATTATTATTATCTAGAATTACAAAAGCATTCGGTGTTTTCCAAATTTAGGTGGATAGCTTCACAATCTAAGACTATCTTGTTTTGCACAATGGGGAGGGGTCCAAAACAGCCATATGTGTATTGAATTTCTGACAATTTAGTGATAGTTAAATTTTGCCAAAGAAGTGACCAAAAGGAAACTTCTGATGGATGTTTTGGGGGACAACATAAAATAATTCACATTCTGTAATAAGCGTAATGGTCTTGATACTAGACAATTGGTGTGGTAAATTGAGGTTTTGGGTTGGCATTTTTTAGGGTAAGGCAGGCCGGCGACATAAATGTTTACTCACCTTATACCCTCTACATAGTTCTCCTGTTTTTTCCTTTCATTATTTTCCTTGGCCACTTTTCTTTTAATTGGACTGTGACTCACATAACAAACCAAGTGCATCAGAAGCCAGATCAAGACATTCAGGGACAGTCCCAAGAACCCCGGGGCTGGCAGTCACCCCAGCTCAAGGGGAAGCCATCCGTTTCCTCCACCAGCCCAGCTGGCAAAGGTAATTGCAGTTGGAGGTGCTTGTTCAAGCCACTGGCACAGTGAGAACAGGTTGAGCCACCCCTTTGTTTTCAGCCCTTACCGAATGAAACTGTCTGCTCACAGCCCTATCCTACAGAGCAGGGGGAAACTACTGCCCTAGAGATCTTTGGGAGGTAACCTCAAAAATGGGCCCTCATTGTTTTAGGTGGGTCTCACCTGGAGGCAGAGGTTGCAGAGCGGTTCTCCACACTTTGCCTCAGGTTCTTTCCAAGCCCACAGTTCTCTCATTCTAGGTTCTACCAGGACCCAAGAGCAGCAGGAGCCATGGTCCTGATGACTTGGCGGAGAAGAAGTAGTGACTCATAAAGTTAGTTATGATTTTAAAGTGTAAAGCAGCTGGTTCATTTAAATGAAATTTCACCTTCTCTCCCCTCCAAGAGGGAGCAGTCAGAGCCCTGGTTGAACAGAGGCCTGAGGTGCCCCAAAGAACAAAGGGCACTCGGCCTGCAGATCTGGTTTGAAAGCTGCTTGTGCAAGAGGCCAGGGCAGGGCCGCCCCCGTCTCTCGACCAAGCCCTCCCACAGCCACAGTCGCAGGGTGGCCGTGGGTTCTGGGGTGAGGCTGGAGGCCAGCAAGGGTGTGCTCATCTCCATGACCAAGCAGCCCTGGCATCTGAAAGGTGGATTCTTTTCCTGCTTGTTCCAAACATGTGTGTTTGTGGCTGTGCTTACATGTGTGTGTATCAGATGAGAGCGAGAGCGAGAGCGAGAGAGAGAGAGAGAGAGAGAGAAGAAAGACCAGAAGGGCACATGGCCTCCATCCCGAGTGCCCCTCGATTTCAGTCACATTGGAGTAGGGAAGTACTAGAGGCTCAGGTCGACTGTTATTTCACTAACAAAAAAAGAGCTTCAAAAAGACTTTGAAATAGACTAGTGCAGACCTCTGTGATGGGAGACAGATTCTAAAAGGAACATTATATAAAAGTGGCCCTGTTTCACTCGACTTAGTGACACGGAGCAGAGAGGAAGGGGTGAGCTCACTTAGGAGCTGACTCAGGAAAGTGGAGCTGGGAAGAGGGCAGGCTTCACTCTGCAGCTTTGTGACTTTCCAGGAGGTAGAGATAGGTCTTCCCGGTGCCTTCCCCAAGAAGCAGGCTGAGTGTAGTGTCTCAGTTTCCTGGCCTGGGCATGAGATGGGGCATAGAGCCCAGGCGGCCTTTGTGGGAGAAGTCAAAACAAGAGCCAAGGCCAATGCCGCCAAATAGTAAGGGATGGCAGGGTGGCTTCACCTTGTGAGCCAACTCTGACCTCAGGATGCTGTGTTGGAAATGATTCCGAGTTTCTCTCTTAACTGTGTTTCAGATTCCAACAGGCCTGTCATCGGGGGGTCTTCAAACATCAGACTGCCAAGCTCGGAAGGAGGCTATATCCATCTTTTCCTCACCCTGAGTCACACAGAGGTCTGGTTCCTGGGGCTCAGGACCTGCTTCTTTCTGAGCACAGCCACAGTGGGGCCAGAGGCGGGGCAGGGCAGGGCCTGGAAGGCTGGGTTCTCAGATCTCTTCCTGGTCAGCTGACAATGTGGAGCACTGGGAGTTTGGGACAATTGTTCTGACCGTTGTCCTGGGGACAGGGGCTTAGATAATGTTGTGTGCACTCCTCCCCTAGAGGGCCAGGCCCAGTCTAGAGTGGTGGCGGTCTTTGCACACCTGGCCAGGGGCGATGCTGTCTGCCTTGTACATAGCCAAGGGGTTTTGTTTGGAATTAAACAAACTGAAGCGTTTAAAGCAATTAGGGCAGTGCTGATACATACTAAGTGCTCAATGAATGTTAATTTACTTTTCCTTTCTCTCTTTAAAAAAGAACTGCAGTAAAATATATATAACATAAAATTTATCATTTAACCATTTCAAAGTATACTGTTCAGTGGCATTAAATACATTCACACTGATGTACAACCATCACTGCCATCCACCTCCAGAACTTCCTTACTGTCCCAAACTGAGTCTCCACACCCTTTAAACACCAATTCCCTGTTTCTCCTCTCCCTTGCCCTTTGGCAACCACTATTCTTTCTACTTTCTGTATCTGTGGATTTGACTACCCTAAGAACCGCATATATGTAGAGTCATGCAACATTTGTCCTTTGGCAACTGGCTTATTCCACTCAGTATAATGTCCTCAAGTTTCACCCGTATTGTTAATGTGTCAGAATTTCCTTCCTGCTTAAGACAGCCCTGATATGGATAGAGCACATTTTGTTTATTCATTTAGCTCTTGATGGACATTTGGGTGGCACCTGCCTTTTGGCTATTGTGAATAGTTTTGTCAGGGACACAGGTGCATGCATATCTGTATGAGCTCTGCGCTCATTGCTATTGTGTATACACCCAGGAGTGGGTCCTTGACCCTTTGAAACACCTTTGGCAAATTTGACTCTCAAGAACATTCGTGGATGTCATGCAGGTGGGAGTCTGCTTGCCATTGTCTGTACCCACCTCAGATGACTGCTCACTCTGCCCCTGACTCGGGGCCCACAGATGAGACCCGCAGACCATTCCCTGGAAGAGCCCTCACTCACCCCAAACAAGCCTTTTAATCGCCCTATGCCACTGCCTTTCCTAGGCTGGAACGTTCGTGGACCAACATAAATGCCTCAGTTTACAAGGCCTCCCTGGAGCGTGGGCTGCGGCAACAGCCTTCTAACCTGTGTCTGTGCCATCTGTCCTGGTTCCTGCAAGTCCATCTTCCCCACTGGCCCAAGATTTTTTTAAAGATTTTATTTATTTTTAGAGAGAGGGGAAGGGAGAGAGAAAGGGAGGGCGAGAAACATTGATGTGTGAGATACATTGCTCTGTTACCTCTAGCACACCCTCAAATTGGGACCTGGCCCGTAACCCAGGCATGTGCCCTGACTGGGAATCAAACCAGTGAACCTTTGCTTCACAGGTCGGCACTCAATCCACTGAGCCACACCAGCCGGGGCTGGCCTCTGACCTTGTAATGCAGTTCTGAACCCATCACTCCCGACTGCCTGCACTTTACGGGATGAGCTCTGGCCTGACCACACTTCCCAGTCCTTGGATTGCCGCATAGTTCAGAGTTCTGCCCTTTTGATGCCTTTGTTCACAAGGTCTCCTCTGAATGCCAGCCATGTGCCACCCCCAGCCCATCCCTCTAATATTTACCTCATCCCATTTATCTTTTAATGCTGGGCTCAAGGACCTGCTCTTCCTTCCTCTATGGCCTGGCAGAATGAGAAGTCACAAATGTTTGAGCAATTCTCAAGGGAATGGCATTCTCAGTGTTCTCTCTCAAGGTGAAATGCAGGCATGATTTTAATGTTGCTTTAGAGGCAGGGTCCTGCCTACAAAGGCTGTGGGCTCACTTAAGTCCCACTGGGCATCCCTCTCCTCCTCAGTCGGACAGTTATATAAAGCTGAAGAAGGGTCACAGAAACACCAAGACCTCTTTAAAAGTCACTAAAGGAGTGCATGGTTGGAAGGTGCATGTGAAACAATGAGGGCCGGTGGTTTCTCTTTAAGGATTTATTGCACAAATTTATAGGCCTAAACCTAGGTGTATGTTTATATATGTAGTCTTGGGGCTTTCTCAGTAGCGATGAATAGCACTACCTCCTTGATTAGTCCTCTGGCCTGTAGGGCCCCCTGGAGTGGGGGCCAGAGCAGGGCTAAGCTTTCCTCTGTCCTGGGAATAGCACTTGTTTCATCTAGGTTGTGGCTTACGTATTAATAACTTCATTTCTCGCTGCCCTCAATCTGGGAGGTTAGACATCCCCCGTGGGCTGCTTGCCCTACATGTGAGCACATTCTTCCTTGTTCTCTGGAACAGTTCAGGCTTAAGTATCACCCTTTGCAAAGGAGAATGTAAATGCTGGAGTGAGGCAGCACGGAGTTAGACCGGTTCGTAGATTACAAGTAGTGATTACACCACTTTCTCCGTAATGCCTGCAGAACAATGAGCACCGCAGACGTATTATACCCTGTGTGTGGGGACTGCTTAAAGCTCCTTGGAAGGGAGACTGCAAATGCACCTGCCCTGGTTTTCAAAGAAGATCAGTTTAAAGTGTGAGAGCCCATTCCATCACCAGGAAGCCAAACCACTGTGACATAGATGAAACCATCTAACCTCAGAGTCATGGGCAGTCTGTGTCTGACCAATACTTTTTCTGTCTTCTGAATGTTAGAGAGAAACATCTCCCGAAGCCCTGTGTGTGGGGGACTGACCCTCCCTTTGTTTCAGGCCCTCTAGCTGGGCTCTGTGGAAATGGGCTTCCGAGCGTGCACCAGCCTGGTGTGGGCCTCCACGCTGGTTCTCATTCTGTTCGAAGTCCCATCCTCGCTGGGGGTGTCGGGAGAGCCAGATTAAGGCCCTCAGCCCAGCCCAGGGACCAGAGTCACTCCATGGTGGTGTCTTTAGTCAGGGCACGGGGAGGATGGCAACAGCAGCTCAGTAGTAAACACTTCTTCTTAACTTCTGGTGTTTTCTTCCGTATAGAGGGAGCTTTGCTAGCAAAACACTCTGGTTTCCTTCTCTCATGTCACTTTCTAGAGGTAGAAGAATTACATCGGGAAGGAGAAACTGGGTTTGCAGAGTCCAGGTATGTTCTCCTTGTGGAGAACCAGCCTGCCTGCAAAGAGCACTGGCCTGTTCTGCCCCACAGCTGCAAAAATTCTAGGGGCAAGCCCCGCCCCCTCACGGAGAGGGTCTGCGCTGACACAGCACCGCCTAAGAGGGGGTGGGTGCTTCTGACTGAACCTAGGTTACTGTTAGGAAGCCGCTCACTTAAAGATATTAGAAGCCCCACTTCCCAAGACTTGTCAGTCATAAAGGGGATATTTTGGCTTCCATCTGCTTGGCTCCTTTGACTTATTTCTCAAACACAACTTGGATAGAGAATCTGGGGAAGACTGGGAGGAGGATTGAGGAGGTCATTAAATTTCAGATGTTCCAGACTCCTCAGTGGCAATGTCAGGTAGGAAGCTGGATGTGGGTTCTGGTACTCAGAGGGTCTTGAGGAACCCCAACATTTAGAAGTGTGTGTAGGAGGACACCCACACAAAGGAGACAGACCCCGGGCTAGCCCTGGCAGTCACTGAATACAGGACACTAGCAAAACATCTTTTTTATTGTTCAGCAGGGTTTGGGGCTGACTAATACAGACAACTTCCTTTGGAAAATTCTGTATAGACAGCCTAGCCTTATAAAGAATGATTATATTTGGGGGAGATTTTTGTATCTTTTAGGATTTTTTCCTTTCTCTACAATACCTAGTTGTCAATCACTTTTCTTTTGAGGGCAAGGAAGGCAGGAGCCTTTTTATTCATTACAATTGATGTCTTTCAAAAAAGGACCCCTTAATTAATGTTTATGGGGCACAGAGCTTTTTCAAAGATACCCGTCCTCTCCTAACACACACAGCTGTGCTTTAGAGCCTGATTTTTCACCCAGCCAAAGGACCCCACAGGGATCCATTATTCATCTCAACCTCTGCCTCGCCACATCTTTCATAATGGAACCACTTCCCTGCAAAGCTCCTGCTGGCTGAATCCCATTCATTCCCATGAAAAGGGCTTCTGATATTTAAAGTTCATTTCAGGAAGGTTTCATAATAAGAACTGGGGAAAATAACATAATCTCATTTTAAAACGTTTCCTTCCTCTGTTCTGCTGATGGAATCAAACAATTCAGAGTTCCATCTGTCCTGTAGCAGGTCCAGATTGCACGATGTGGTTTTGAAGTTGTTTCCTTTGTTTCAGAGCACCTCTGGTGGGATTCCTGCCCCCCTGGATGCATTCTGACTGCACCACTTGATCATTGGATTTGCAATTCCAGAAGCCAAATAATGATTCAGAATTGTACGAAAATGTCACTCTGCCCAGATGATCAGTACCTAGCACTGGGGAGAGAAGTCAAACTCCAGAAGGCAAAGTGGATTTTTGTTTAAGGGAACATTTTCAAAGTTAATATGAAAACACACAAGTATAAAATAAAACAACGACAACCATGCAAATGAGAATCTATCTGTAATGTGCTAACATGCTCAAAGGTGTGTCATTTAGTCTTTTCACCCTCCCTGAGGCTTGGAACAACCAAGGCATTGTATGTGGCTACATGCTGCCTGAGAGACTCTCCCCTAACATGATCTCAGTCCTGGGTGAAGGTGGGAGGGATCACCCCCTCCAGCTCTTCCCCACCATTCCTTGCCTGGGTTTCTGACCTGCCCACTCTCTTCCCTCTAACTTCTAGTTAAGGGCTGGCTTTTTTTTTTTTTCTCTCTCTAAAGGCCATGCCTTATCCGTTCAGCAGCTATAACAGCCTTTGGGCTGGGGCATTGGTTTTTTTTTCTGCTTTTGGATTTAAACTAAAATACAGATTCTTTCTGTGTCACAAGTCTGCTGGACCTGAGACTGAAATATACCATTAGCTCCCCTGGGTCTCCGGGTTGCCTCCTTACCTGCAGATCTTGGATTTTGCCTGCCTTCATAAACACATGAGCCTCTTTCTTATAATAAATCTATCTATGTGTACATCCTTTGGTTCTGTTTCTCTGGAGAACCATAACTAATATATCCCTTCCCATATTAATGATCTGAAACAACCCTGGCCTTTTAGTTCCCTTAAATCACTAAGTCCCTTTCCCCTATGGGAAACTTGTACCCCTCCTTTGTGTCCTCATTAAAGCCTACTCTTCCTCAAGGGTCAGCCTAAGTACGACTTCCTTAAGAAAGCCTGACACCTCTGCATGTCCACCCCCAGTATCCAGGTGAAGTCTCTCTAAACTTCTCTCCTGATACTTACCATAACTGTGATGTAAAGGTTTAAGTAACTTAAGCAATTAAGGGTTTATTTGGGATTTTACTCATTTAATGCCTCCCTTTCCCAGATGATACATTCCCTAGGGGCAGAGACCACATTGTCTTGGTGGACACCATGGCACAAGAATGTACATGGGTGGATGAATGGTTCCATGGGCCCCTGTGCCCGGGGCTGGCATTACACTGGAAGTGTTTACGTTTTCAGAAGATGACAGACTTGTCAGGGTAAGGTAAAGAAATAAATAACCTACCTTCTTTAACCTGTGTCAAGAAGTATAAATCCTGAAGAGACTGGTGGTTTTTAAATCCTAGTTAGAATTTAAATTCTAGTTAGAATTTAAAACCACTGCTTCTCCGTCATGGCTAAGATAAAATTCAATCTAATTAAGGTGACAAGGTGTTTTCCAGTTGGCTAATTTTGTTTGGTGTGGTTTTTAAAGTGTATGTATAGCTGGGTTGATAATAAATGACTAAGAGGCAGAACAGATGAAATCCTAATTTTTGTTTCTTCACTTTTATCCAACACCACTTTCCCTAATGACTTCCATCTGGGGATAAACATGATTCATTACTTGTGTTTTTAAGTTGAAATGTATAAATTGTAGCTCCCTAGTATGCCTCATTATTTTCACTTTGCAGAGACTTCCTATTCAGCCACGCTGCCCTTGGGCACCAGAGCCTTGCCGGATGCCGGACAAAGCGGAGCTGAGCTCACTGACCGGCTCTCCCACAGGCGGGCACAGCAGTGGTTCTGACAGGCCCTACGATGCCCCCTTCCATGTCTTCTCCCTCTCGCCTCCGTTCTTCCTCCAGCACATGGCCTGGGCCGTTTTCCATCAGGGGTTTCAAGAAGAATATTTCACTCTCCTATTGGGTTCTAAATTCTGTTTACAAGTCTCCAAAGGACATGACATGAAATCAACTGAAGAAAAGGTTTCCAAAATGATAGTGAACTTTGGTAACATAGGAGACTGTTCATTAGCAAACCAGTTAACAAATGTGTCTGAGAGTCTTCTTTGAGACCGGTGCTACAGTAAATGACTGCGAGTTGCAAAAGCATAGCATTATCTCTTTGTTCCCTATGGAATTAATATTTATTGAATATTTGTCATATGAAATGCAGAAGATGGTGCTGGACCTGGAAAGTCTGACACGCTAAAGCGGAGAGTATCATGAAGGAAGGAAAAAAGGAAGTCAGCTAGGAAACTTGCTGTTTTCTGGTTTGAGGTACTGAGTGCCCACAATGAGACGTGATTAAGATTCACTGGGCTCATTCCTGCTTAGCTTTCTTCTGTGCAGATCTTCTGATCTTTTGGGGGAATGCTATTCCCCCAAATATCTTCATGGCCAACTCTCTTACATTCTTTAAGATTTTCTGCAAATGTCACTTTCTCAATGTGGCCTCCTTATCTGCTATGTTCTGAATTTTGTATCTACCCCCAAATCCACATTTGAAGCCTTTACTCCCAATGCGATGGTATATGGAAATGGGGCCTTTGGGAGGTGATCAGGTCATGAGGCTGGAGCCCTCATGAATGGGATTAGTGCCCCTATACAAAGACTCCAGAGAGCTCCCTAGCCTCTTCCACCACGTAAGGACTTGGCGAGAAGACTGTCATGTATGAACCAAGAAGCATGCTCTCACTGAACACTGAATCTTCTGGCACCCTGATCTCAGATTTCTAGCCTCTGAAACTGAGAAATAAATGGCTGTTGTTTGTAAGCCACCCAACTGATGGTATTCTGTTATAGTCCCTGGAATGGACTGACACTCACCATGCTATTTACAATTGCACACCCCACCCCTGCCACATTCTTCACCACATACTAAGTTCCCTTTATCCCTTCAAACTTTTTCTTCTTTTTACTGCCCTTGTCATCTTCCAAACACACATTTACTTTGTATCTCAGTTATGTTTTCTGCCCCTAATATGAAAGTACATTTAATATTCACTGTTTGCTTCATGGATGCATTTTACATGCCCAGAAAAGTGTTTGCATATGGTAGATACTCATTAACAGGTGCTGAACAAATCCATTATATGGTTACATATTTTTAGTGGATCTACTTTTGTCTATCTTTAGAATCATCATTACATTGAAACTGATAAATAATTTACCTAAAAACATCTGTTAGTTGGTGCTTGTTCCTTTTGTTTCCTGGTTTTTAAGTAGCTGAGAGAGAATCATTGAGGTGGTAATTTTATTGCCAATGGAAATGCTAAATTTGCATCCAAGTGGCAGGTGTCTACTCTCTCTGGATGTTGCTGGTTCACACTTCAGGTGCTAAAGACAAGCAATGAGTGGGAGAAGTAGGAGTCAGGATGGGATTCAAATGCTGAAGTTTAGGTGAGTGGAGGCTATAGGAAGCCCCATGGGCAGAGACACAGAGTCGGTGAGAAGACTCGCCCGTGGGTCATGGCGAACTAAGGTGAAATAGGAGGGAGGGGCCAGATGCTGTAAACCCTGAAAGCTGTGTAGGGGAGTTCTGGTGTTTTGTGAAAAGTCATGCAGAGACACGGATGTGGCTGGATGAAAGCTTGTTTTAGAAGAATCCAGTGGCTGCTATACGCAGGCCGGGCTGTGAAATGGAGTCAGACAAAGAGAAACTTTCTGCAAAGTCATTACCCACAAGCAAGTGAAAGACTGAACAAGGTGATAGTAAAGGGTTATCTGAGAGATTTTCAAAGAAACAACAGAATTTTTTCCAATTTTTATTATGAAAATTTTCAAACATACAGAAATTTGTGAAGAATGGAATATTGCTATAGCTGTATACATGTGTAGGTATTTGTGTGTGAATATATGTATATGTATATGTATATAATGACCTAGATTCAACAACTAAGACAGCAGAACTTTAATTGGGTTTTGCTTCATTTACCAAGCTCCCATAAGTGGCAGGGTACAGTAGGTACATTGTCTAAATGGAATCATATTTTTCCAATTAGACCTCAGAATCAACGTATGATCATATTTTCTCATTATAATTTCAGTAGAATCAAGATATCAATACCGTTTTTAGTATACTTACTCCTTGCATAAGAACCTCCATATGAAGTCACAACTCATTAAATTAACGAGGAAGGCAACGTGACGCTGTTTGGCTCAGTACATCTGTGACTGTAGTCTTTGCCAGCAAGATATTTTTTAAATGTTCGTGTTAGCTGGATTGAGATGAAAAATTTTTGTTTTGTTCCTCTCTAAAGAAAATAAAGGTTGATGTGGTTAATATTTTATGCCAAACATTCTCTGAGGATAAAGGGCTCGTTCATGCTTCACCATTTTAACCTCCCATGTGGAGGGAAAAAAGGAGCAAGGAAGAGTGAAGCATGAAGGTGAAAATACTGAAGAAAATGAAGCTACCAGCCTGACGTCTAATTATTTTTTATTTCTAGTTTTTTTCCCATTCCCCAGCCCCCTGTTTTAGGTTGTTTTTGTTGGTGTTTCTTTGTTTCTTTTTTCAGTCTTTAAAATCTGACCCAATGTTACTCTCTATGCCTATCACTTCTTAGGCTGGGGAGGTGCTATACTCTTGTCACACTTGTCACTCACCAATTCTCTTGTGGGTCACTTGTTAAAATGCCAGTTCAGTACATTCAAACCATACAAGTGTCTGTTTTAAAACCATACCTCCGACTCACTAAGGTTGAGCTGTGTGGTAATGAGGGCCTTTGACTTCTTTGTGTAATGAAGCTCCCTTGGGAGGGTCAAGAGAAATGGTCTGATGCTGAGTTTCAGAGCTATATATTATCATGTTATGTGGGGTTCCTAGCTATTTAGTTCCTACAATCATTGTTCCTGGGTGTGTGTATTCCTCGTTCTGAGCGGGTAGGATAGTGTGAGGTGCCACACTGCTTCGGAATAGATTGCTGGGGCCACCAGCTGAGAGACATGCACAGAACCTGTGTGCCAGTCAACTCTGGAGGCAGCAGGCATGAGGGAGAGGATGGAGAGTTCTCTTGCTTTGTTCCTTGAGAAGTTCTTTCTTCTTCATACACAATTCGTCAGCCAACTCTTAATTTATTCTCCTGGCTAATGAAGACAGTACTCTGTTCCTTTTCCCCATTCTTTTAAAATTTATTTTTACTTGCACAAGTAATGCACAAGTACACTCTATTTTTATTTGTCAAAGAAAATCCTATACAGATAAAGAAAAAAATCCCCTTTAATGCCCCAGTCCCCAACCTAGGTCCTTCCTCAGACGTAGTTGCTATTATCAGTTTGGTATAAATCTCTCCAGATTTTCTTGTATGCATTTGCACAACCATATTTACATAGAGAAATGTATAGTTTTGTGGATATATTTACATAAACAATGCCATGCTTTCTGTAGTGTGCTGTTGCAGCTTCCACTGAACAATATGCCTTTGAGGTCTTTCCATAAGATCTTTATGTGGTCTTTTCCATATAAATCTACTTCATTATTTTTTTCATGGCTACATTGTATTTCATGGGCATGCCAAAATTTAGCCAGTCTCCCTCATGATGGCTGTTTAAGTGGTTTCCTTTTTAAACAATCTTAAACATTATAGTAAACATCAGTTCCTTCCTTGTGCACGTACTTGAGTAATTCTCTAGGACAGGTGGAAACTGGCACAGACACCTGAAAGTGGCTTGCTGGTTGAAAGTCACAGATATTTCGTAAAAATAGTTACTACCAAATTACTTTCCCAAAAAAGTGGTATCAGTGCACCACCAGTGTATAGGACAGAATCTGTTTCTCCACCTTGGCTGTGGCCAATCTTGAATTTTTACCATTCTGTCTTGCAAAGACATAATATCTCACTGTCAGTTATGATTTGACTTTTTCTGAGAATTAGTGGGGATGGAGCAAATTTATTAGCCACTTGCCTGCCCTCACTTTTTTCTCATTAAGATGCCTTAGGTGTTTCTTTTAACAAATATGTGCATGCCTAATTACAGAACAATGTGTGTTCTCGAGGGGGTTGAAATGGAATGTTTCCATCTAGCTCCTGGCCCTTCTCAGCAAGTGCGATGTGGTATCTTGTTTGGAGTCTGGACTGTGGGACCAGGGGAGATGTTGCCACACATCTAAATGGTTTGAAAAGCTTACAGTTATTAATTAGTAAATGCAATGACTTTCAGTGATGGCTATTCTCTTTATTTTTGAGGCTTTATGATGCTGAATCAGATTTAAGTACTTGCCCATATCTCTTTTACAAGGTTTGATTCTAAACTTTACAGCTCCTGATTATCCCCATCTGTTTGGCTTTCATTAACTGGCAGAACTATCAAAGGCTTTGCTGAGGTCTTCTCATCAAGGACAGATCTAAGGATGTCATTCTCCCAGGTACGTTTGATCCTGTCACTTAGCCTTTCCTCTGAGCAGGACATGTTTTCATGCCCTGACACCTTGACTTCCAAAACACATGTTTTTACTTTTACCTAGACCCTCCACTTCCCCATGCCCACCAAACACAAATGTTCTGGAATCACCCTGGGTCTCTGAGCACAGCTGAAATCTTGAGAAACCGCTTGGGCTGGGAGCCGTGGGTGGGGCTGCCAGCAACGGCTGCTCTCTGGTTGGTTCCCCTTGCCTGCCTCCTCTCTGAAGAGCCTTTTCCACTTCACGGTTCTCTGCTAACCATACTTGTGCTGCTTGCCCTCTGACCCCTCCTAATCGAACCCAGTTGTTTGCCCTCAGCCTCCTCCCCACCGTCTGGAACTGAATCCTGAAGCTTTCTCTACCTACCAGGAGACTGACTTGGCATCTTCTTCGAGGCCTGGGCGGTGTCTGCCACTGAGCCCAAGCGTCCATTAGAAACTCAACAGTTACACACCTCGTATGCTATTTCCTGGCTCTCCACCCCAAAAATGCACTGACAGTGACCAGATGAATGCTTTAGTGACCAGTCACTGGCATGATTTCAAGTTACCACCTGCTGTTGTGTCCAGAACCTGTTTGTCCAGGTGAGTGCTCTCTACCTTGCATGGTAAAGTCTTAAAACTGGAGAGTGAGAGAGACCAGTTTCATGCAAATCTCTTTATGCAGTGCTTAGCCCAGAACCATAAGCAATTAGATACTTCATAAATACTTCTTGGTGGTATAATTCTGTGGGAAATTATTTCTTTAATTATGTATGTCTTGAACTTAGTGGAAGGTTGGTGGACTAGGCGTAGAACGGTAGTGATGATTATTATTATTATTAAATTTTATTTATTTATTTTTGGAGAGAGGGGAAGGGAGGGAGAAAGAGAGGGAGAGAAACATTGATGTGAAAGAGAAAAAACATCAGTCAGTTGCCTTTTGGGCATGCCCTGACCGAGGACCAAACCCACAACCCAGGCATGTGCCCTGACTGGGAATCAAACTGGCGATTTTTCACTTTGTGGGACGACACCCAACCAAGTGAGCCACACTGGTCAGGGTGGTAGTAATGATTTTTAAAAGCTTTTTTTAGGGGTCTGATTTCTAATTTTCTACTATGCCCAGTTCCTTAGAGGATCTGATTTGATGCATAGTTCTGGAAGTATAAATCTTATTCACAAAGCTAGGTTATGTTTAGTCCCAGAATGAGTTGTTATGAACAGATCTGAACAAACACAAGTGAGGTCATCCTATTCTTAGCATTAGGTTTTTGCAGGTCTGCTTTGGAGACTTGTCATGCTGAACCTAATAAAACAGGAATGGTGCAGAGTCTTTCCCTGTCCCTGTGCCCTCTCTGACTCTCTCACATCTCTATATGGCCAGGGCACCTAGCCTTGTGACAGACTTTTCTTCTTAAACAGCAAATTTACACAATTTAAAGATATATTTTTAAAAATGTGATACACGTTTGTTAGTGGGTATATGTACTGTTGTAAAGACTAGCTAATTGTACACAGGATTTGGAATCAGAAAAAGCAGTGGGTTTTTTGTTGTTGTTTTAGTTTAGGCAATTTAACCTTTCTTAATTTCAGATTTCTCACAATAAAATAGGTGAAATAACATGAAAAAAGAAATGTGAGTAGACTAACATATTGCCTCTTGTAGCTTTATGTTCTCCCTGACAAGGCACTACCAGAGGGCCACCCTGACAGTAACACTGAGCCTGTTGATAAGGCCTGACTCTGGGGACTGAGGCGTTCTAATCCTGGCCTGACCAGTGACTCACTTTGTGACATGGGACTGTGATTTTCCTGTGCAAGTTTCAGAATTGTAAGATGGGGACCAGAGCATCTGCAAGGATGATGTCTGCCACTCTAAGTGACCCAGAGGAAAAAGTTGCCGCCTAACTACAGAATAGAAAGGACTTGCCTCCACACTGAATGTCACAGCTTAAAAAAGAACTCAGGACTTCCTGCCTCATGGTCTAGTGCCCTGGCCAGATGTTTGGTGAGAGAGGAAGTGGAAGGAACCGGCTCCAAAAAGCTGTCTGCTCTTGCAAGTGGTTGATTGGCCTGGCATCAGGGGACTTTCCTGGCAGCTTTGTGAAGTTGGGTTCTTGCTGGCTCCATGAATAAGCTTCTGCTGAGGACCAGGGACACTGCTCTTCAGAAGCTGGGTGTGGGTGAAAGCTCATGCCAGCTGTGCCACTGCTTACTCCTGTGTGCTCCCAGGGCCCGCAACAGGCTTGAGCCTGGTGTGAACAGAGCTGGAATAGGGACTCTAATTGGAGGAGAGGGAGAAAGAGAGGTGTGGGTGGTAGTGCAGGTGGAGTAAGAAAAAAAAAAAAGGAGGCCGGGGAAAGAAAGTGGGCTCTCTTGTCCCATTTAACTTAATTTTCATTTCAAAATTCTTTTCTTGTCGCTTTGTTCCAGGCTGTCTCTTCTGCTTTGCTTCCTGATGTTCAGACTGTTGGCTTTGGTATGTCTGATCCCACTGTTCGCTTTGCCCTTTGTCTGTTTTCCACTTCTGCAGCGGTGATCCAGGTAGTTCTCCTCCACTCCTGCTGATTCCTGCAGTTTCTAGAACATACTTTAGAAACAGCACTCTAAGAATGGGGTGAAAAGGCCTATTTATTTTTTATCAAGAACATATTTTTTTCTTTCACTTAAAAATAAAAACACTCTTTATCTTCCTCTGATTTCTATAAGTCTCATTGTTCATTTTCTCTAATACCAATTTCCTCCTTTTTCCCCTCATTCCCCTGACTGTGAGTTGTTTTTTTGTCTGGTGACAGCTTTACTGAGATATAATTCACACACCATACAATTCACAAGAGTACAACTCAGTGGTTTTTAATATATGTACAAAATTGTGTATCTATCTCCATAATCAATTTGAGATCATTTTCATCACCCCAAAAAGGAATCCTGCACCTCATAGACACTCCCCCCGCTCCACCCCAGTCCCTGGCAGCCACTATTCTATTTTCTGTCTTTGTGGATTTGCCTATCCTGGACATTTTAGATAAATGGATTCATATAGTATTTGATCTTTTGGGAGAAGTTCCTTTCACTTAACCCACTGTTTTGAAGGCTCATCCATGTAGAATGCGTCAGTTCTTGGTTCTTTTTTATTGCCCATACCCAGAGCTTTTTTGTGTGTCCATATGGGACAGATTGGGGTTGGGGTAAGTGTTGGCAGCGGCCATGAACAGGAAGATATATCACATGGAAAAGAATGCAAAGTAATAGATTATTGCCATATGGTGTGAGCCTTGGCCAAAAATAATGCCGAAATCATATTGAGGAGCACTAAATACATTTGCAGGTAATATGACAAAATCTCCAGAATTCAGGAGAGGCCCAGTCCACAAAATATGCATTTTTTCTATGCAAACCTAATGTTCCCAAATACTCGCCTCTTGTCCCTTTCTCCCTTTCCCCCTCTGGTCTTTTCATGAAAGGAGCAGCATGAGGATATACCCACACCTGTGTATTTCAGTTCCAGTCTTGGTTAACAAGGAGGGAAGGAGGAAAATGATTTCATGATTGGGAATTTGAAAAGGCTCACATAGCAAAGCATTAGGCAATAGCTATATTGAGTAGGTTTTTTAAAATACAAAAAAAAGCCCTGGCCAGGTAGCTCAGTCCAGGTAGCTCAGATGGTTAGAGCATTGTCCAGATACAACAAGGTTATGGGTTTGATCCCTGGTCAGGGCACATTCAAGAAGGAACCAATAAATGCATAAGTAAGTGCAACAACAGATCAATGTTTCTCTCTCCATCTCTCTCTCCACCCCCTCTCCTACCCTCTCTCTCCCCATCTCTCTCCCTCCCTCCCTCCCTTCTTCCCTCCTTCCTTCTCCCTCTTTCCCTTCCTCTCTCTCTAAAACCAATACATTAACAATAATAGTAATAATAACAATATGTTATCAGTCAGTAGAAGGTGACAAAGGCCCAAGATATTGATAGGAGACAGTTTCCAGACTACGTACAATTGAAGCCTGATACCATAACAAGAAAGAGAGCCAACAGGCACAGGAGCTGGCAGTGAATATTAGCAGGTATGTGTGGTGAGACAATCAAGGAAATGGTGTCTTGAATTCTTTTTATCCTAGTGGAGGTCAGAAACCTTCCCCAGGGTCTCCATTGTAACACTCAAATTGCAAACCACATTATAATATTATAGCAGAAACAGCTGACTGTGATTAAAGTCAGGATTGAAAGTCACCAGCATTAATGTGAACCATAAGCTAAGTGAGGAATACATGAGCAGGGTGGGAAAGTTCCTCTCATGCAAAAATATCTCAAGAATTATATTAATAGTTATACAATCCATTAAATATAATTACCTTGATTAATGTGGCTTCAAAACATTAATAATAAAGAGGGAAAAGTCATTTTAAAGGTCCGGGGTGGCTGACATTAGGATATTTTGGGACTGGAAAGAGAGAGAGGAAGAGTCAGAGTGTGACATACCATGATCCACTGTCAGGTGACGTGCTGCTGTGAATTCTGAAATTCTGAGGCTCATGTTCAGCCTGAGAGCTCTCACCTATGTGTCGTGTTCTCTGAAGATCCTGCATGCTGTTGCTTGTGCCCCTGGAGTTTAACGGAGTTCATAGGGACAATTTTTTTATTTACAGTCTTTGTAACCCTAGGACCCAGACATGCATTCACAGAACTGGGAAGAAGAGATTATGCTAACAACTACCAGACTGCGTTCAGAATGCCTTCTTTATTCGAATGTGGAATAAACAGGTATTACTGTTGGGGAGGTTAAGCTGGGTGCCCGGGACAAACCCATGAATAAAATCATCATGATCCTGGCTAGGGACTGAATGCTCCCCCCACCCCATCTGTATATATCAGTCCTAACTAACCCTCAATATGGTGCTTGGAGGCGGGGCCTCTGAGAGATGTTTAGATCAGAGGGCAGAGCCTTCAAGAATGGGATTAGTGTCCTTGTAGAAAAACCCAAGGGGCTCCCTCACCCCTTCTTGTGAGGTCACAACAGGAGGACAATTGTCTATGAACCCGAAAGCAGGTCCTTCCTAGACACTGAATCTGCCTCCAAGTTTTATCCTGGACTTCTAGTCTCTAGAACTGTGAAAAATAATTGTTTATTTTTTATAAGCCATCCAGCCTATGGCAGCCTGAACTAAGGCCTGTTTGCAGAGCTTTTAGTGCCTGTGGAAATGGGCACTAACTATGTATTTGGTTGTGATCGCAGGAAGTACTACGAAGACCATGTGGGTGTTTGAGAGTGCATTAAGGGGACCCTGCCTAAAAGAGAAACTTGCTCTAACAGTCTGATGAGACAGACATTGTTTCTGGGTCAGACCCATTGAGTCTGGGTCTTTTCTCCTTTAAAATGAATTCTCAGCCCTCTTACACATAAACTTCTGGCAGTCCACCCCACCATTTCTTCAGAGCTTGCCTAAATATATCCCATCATAGGCAACAGTCATAGTCTGAACTCAAGCCAAGATTCTTATCGTGTGTGACAGGAATTTTTACTGTTTTCTCTCTTGTTAAAATTGTGGTGAAAAAATACATAACAAAATCTAGTATCTTAACCATTTTATGTGCATAGTTCAGTGACATTAAGCACACTCATACTGTTGTGCTGTTATCACTGCCATTCAGCCCCACAACTTTCTCATCTTTCCAAAATGGAACTCTGGGCTCATTACACTAAACTGCACATTCCCCCTCTCAAGCCCCTGGCACCCAATGTTCTATTTCTGTCTATAAACTTGACTACCCTGAGGTACCTCATATGAGTGGACTCATACCGTGTTTGTCCTTTTGTGACTGGCTTGAATCATTTAGTATAATGTCCTCAAGTTCCATTTGTGTTATAGCGAGCCTGAAATTTGTGTGTATATGTGTGTTTTAATAAATTGTAAATACTTGAACTAAAACTATTGTCACTACATCGTCAGGGTCCCTGCAGGACACATATGATTTGGAATATTGACATGAATATTGAAGAGAATTTAATAAAGGGGCTATTTATAAGGGTGTGGGTGTAAGGAAATCAACAAGGAGTTCTTAGGTCCTCAGAGCTGGCAACGCTGGGGGGCTGTTCCCACTCCAAGGCCTGAAGGGGCAAGAGGAGGTGATGATTATAAGAACCTGGAGGAAGAATTGTGGCTGGGAACAGGGCCACCAGACAGAAGCTGAAGCCTTGGGGAAAGGGGAAGACAGACCCACCACCTCCCTCTTCTCTAGCCCCCCAACCTTCTGCAGGTGCTTCGAACTACCCAAACCAACCATGAGCTAGAGGGCAAGATTGGCCCCCCAGGCACAGAGCTCAGTGGGAAAGGATAGAAGTTGGATCTGGAGGAGCAAACAACATATCCAATCTACCCGCATTCTCTAGGGAATTGTGTGGGCTAAACGGGCGCAAATGGGGAAGCTCAGAACAGGGGAGGGTTGAGTTTCTCTAAGAGAAAAAGGGAGGTATGGGTGATGCTGAGAAGGAAAAATAGGTCTGGAAGGAGAGAGAGAGAGAAAAAGGGAAAGAGAAACACTGGGAAGAAACCTTAGGAGGAAGGAGAAGGGATGTCTAAAGAGGATTTACTGCATGAAGAGCTGAAATTCCTTTCTCAGTGTCCTCAAGGGACTTTTAGTGAAGATACGCTTTATTTTCAAGGCTTTGTAGAATTTTGAATGTTACACTATGTTGGGACCTGGGAACAAGAAAGTCCAGTATTCCCTGGTATGGGAGGCAGAATAACAGCCCCCAAATGTGTCCACAGCCTAACCCCCAGGCCCTGTGAATGTGTCAGGTTATGTGGAAATGGGGCATTATGGTTGCAGATAGAATTAAGTTTGTTGATGAGCTGACCTTGAAATAAGAAGAATATCCTGGGTTATCCATGTGGGCCCAATGTCAGCACGAGCGTCCTTTACTGGTGCAGAGGGGGACAAATGAGTCAGTGCCAGACGAGGGTCGCATGAGAAAGACAGGCCTGGCCATTTGAAGATAGAAGCAGACCATAGACAAAGGAATGCCGGGGTCTCTGGAGACCGGAAAAGCTCCTGTAACACCCTGATGTTAGTCCGTTAAGACACATTTCAGACTTCTAACTCCAGAACTCTAAAAGAATACATTTGCACTGTTTTAAGCTGCCGGGTTTGTGGTAATTTATGATAGTAGTAAGAGGAAACTAATACACTGGGCTTTATGAGTGAGGGGTGAAGTTAGCTAAATTTTGGATTCAAAACATGCAGCTGTTTCTAATTGCCCTAAATACTGCATTTAAAGCTAAACTTGTAAACTTTACTGATGAGAGGTTTAATTAAACTACCCAACTTCCTCATATGAGCTAAAAAGTACACTAGTTAAAACAGGGGCCAGGCCTGCACACCTGCTTCCTGTGTGCAGGGGACATGTTATTTGTCTTATCGTAGTCCTCACGGGGCTGCTCTCATCCTAATTCCTTGATTGATGGAGTGTCTGTGATTCTCACGTGTCATCATCAGTGTCCTTTGAGAGACCATTGCTTCCCGGCCTCCACAATCTATATTTAGGGCTCTCCTTACAGGTAGTTTAACATGCAATCCATCATGCAAAGGTTTTGCTGCTTTTTGTGGCCTCTTTTTTTCCCCTGTACAGTCTCATTTCATTCTTGGACACACAAACACAGCAAACTCATGGTTGTACAAATTAGAAAACTGGCTTTTTGGCAACAGATGACACCCACGGGGTAAACCCTCCAATTTTAGGCATCTGCAACAGGTATGTTTCTCTATGTTAGCATTTCCGCATCTGAGAGAGGCATGTTCAGGCATTGCTGACAGGACCACAGAGCTGTCTCCTCAGGAGGAGAATGTAGCAATGTTTAATAAGACTACCTCAAATGGGGCTCACTGGTCTGAAGTCAAGCTGTCAGCAGGGCTGCATTGCTTTTGACCACTAATCCTATTTCAGGGAATCTACTCTGAAGAAACATCCATTGAAATGCAAAGCAACATATTTAAAGGTTATTTTTGGGGGGCATTACTTACAATAGCAAAATATTAAAAGCGTAGTCAAAGTTTCCATCCATAAGAGACTGGTTGAATTGCTCACGGAATAGCCAAGTAATAGAATATTATGCAGTCATATAAAGAATAAAGGAATTGCTAAAGACTAGAAGAATGTCCAAGCTATATTATCAAGTGAGAAAAAAAACAATGCGGTGAAGAACATATAAAGCAGGCTACCATTAATGTAAAAAAAGGGGAGGGGAAAGAGTACGTGTGTGTGTTGGTCTTGTTTTTATTACCGGGGAGACCGAAGTCAGGGAGATTCCCCTCCCTGGTTCTTGCCTTGCTTGCGAGAGAAGAATTCAGGTAAGAGACAAAGTTGTACAGTGGAAGTGAAAAGCAAGTTTATTTATAAAACACACACAAGCACAAACCTGAAAGCAGACACCCAGCTACTCAGGATGCCCTGCATAATGAGTCTTAATGCCCTAAGTAGAGAGGACATAAACTTGTTAATAAGTTGGTTAGTAAGTGTATTTTGGACACTTGAGCCAGAAGGTACAAGCAGGTGCTCAGCTAATCTGAGTGTCCTGACTATTGAGGTTCAGGGGTTATATACTTTAGCCAGATCCTAGGTGCCCCCTCCTTTTCTCCTCTTCCAGACTTTGGGATTAATTATAAAAGTCTTTCTTTCTCAGCTAGTAAAATTGCTACAGAGGCTTCCTTTCCCAACTAGGAAAATCTTTACAAAGGCTTTCTTTCCCATGGAAGCAATATACACAGAATCTCAAGGCAGGTCCCCTTCCTCCTCCCTGCCTTAGTTTACTGTCTACCCTCCCTAGCATTTTCACAAGAATCAAGGGAAGATAAACCAGAAACAAATGAAAACGATCACCTATAGGCCATAGGTATGAACAAAGTGAGAAATAGGGATGAGACTGTCAGTGACACTTCTAAGTATATCTTTTTTTTCCAGTTTTGAATCCTGTATTTTAAATATTCAAAAAATAAAATGAAAGAAGATTTTAAAACCACCTTAATGTTTAGTGCAAACAGAAATAACGGAATCCAAGTGGTTAGCAAATTGATGACAAAACAACACCGATAAAAACTACAAGTACAGTCCTGGCTGGTGTGTCTCAGTGGATTGAGTGCAGGCCTGTGAACCAAAGGGTCACTGGTTTGATTCCCAGTCAGGGCACATGCCTGGTTTGCAGTCCAGGTCCCCAGTGGGGGCCACATGAGGGGCAACCACACATTGATGTTTTTCTACCTCTCTTTCTCCCTCCTTTCCCCTCTCTCTAAAAATAAATTAAAAAAATATTTTTAAAAATTAAGCCCTGGCTGGTGTAGCTCAGTGGATTGAGCATGGGCTGTGAACCAAAGCATCGCAGGTTCAATTCCCAGCCAGGGCACATGCCTGGGTTGCAGACCACGGCCCCCAGCAACCGCACATTGATGGTTTTCTCTCTCTCTCTCTTTCTCCCTCCTTTCCCTCTCTGAAAATAAATAAATAAAATCTTTAAAAAAATTAAAATAAACTAAAATTAAAAAAAATTACAAGTACAGTCATACCTTGGTACTTATTGGCTTCTGAACTCATCAAACCCTGTACTTGTTGCATTTTGACAAGAAAAAATGTTTCAGCCCTGGGCGCTTGCTCAGGACTCACTGCACTTGCTAGAATTTGTATGAGTCATGATGTCACTGCACAAGAGAAAATGCTTCATCCTTTCCCACTTACTGGTTTCAAGTGAGAAACTCTTCACACATTCCAGAACAAATTAATGATGAGTACTGAGGTACCACTGTAACTTTCTTTTTTAAAATCTTCACCTGAGGACATGTGTACTGACTTTAGAGAGAAAGGAAGGGTGGGGGAGAGAGAGGAAGAGAAACATGGATCAGTTGCCTCCCGTGTGCACCCTAAATGGGCACTGAACCCACCTCCTATGCATGTGACCTGATTGGGAATCAAACCTGCAAATTTTCAGTTTACAGGACAACGCTTCAACCAACTGAGCCACACAGACCAGGGGACAAGTAACTTTTGAAGCCTGTACTCTGACTAGTGGGATATATTCTAGGAGAAGAAAAACCTGCAGGAAGCTTATGAATAGGGCTTGTAACTAATAGTAATACATGTCATCATGATGAAATATTTTTGTGTATATTGTAGGACACAGCAATGAGTAAATAAATTGAGTATGTGGGGTGACCTAAGGCTCTTGCTGTAGGAGGAGAGAGGTGACACTGAATGGAGAAATGCTATGCCCCTGGATTTAAAGTGGAGGTTGCAGTATGAAGTCATGATTTTTTCATTCTATCTACTGTCAAAGACAAACTGGGACATTAGCTAAAGCTGTGAAAACAGATTTTATTCAGTAACTACTGACAGTAAAGAAAGGGCTGCAATTTGTGCAGGCTGACTGAGTGTTTTAAGTGGAGAAGGAAAGACTAGGAGGGGGAGAGAGAGGGGCTCAAGTAAAAAATGACAAAGGCCAGTCAGCTGGTCGGTGGAGGTACAATTAGGCCATTTGTGTTTGGTAGTTGGCAGTGATCAAAGTTAGGCATTTATCCTCCCACAGAAACTGGGAGACAGAGGCCCTGATGTTGACAGTTCAAAGGAAGGGCTTTCAGGGCCTTGAGAAAGACACTCCTGAGTCACAGGAGACACATGCACATCTCAAAGGGAAAGAGGGAGGATTCAGAGTTGGGAGCCCTTTTTAGTAAATGCTCTAAGAAAGTGTGGTCAGGAGCCTATCTCAGGTGTTGGCTGGAAGAAATAAATCTCATGCCAGTGTTGAGCTTTCCAGGGAGGCATTTAAGGGAGGGCCTGGAGTCATCCTACAGACATGGCCTTATGCTGCCTAATGCCATACTAGAGTTTGGTCATCTCTTAGTGCAGAGACTTGGACAGAGTCTTTAGGTGCTGGGAATTCTGCAGTTCTCACCACTGACAGAACCTCGAAGCAATGTCATCCTAGGACCAGTGGACACGCTAGTACTCTTGGTTTCTAAATCCATTTCTCTCTAAAATTCCAGATCAGGGACAGGGAAGGTACAATGTGTTTGGAATATCTTCTCATACCAGAAAATAAGACAGTGGTCAAACACCGATGGGCAGGACCAGCTATGTAATTTGGAGGGCCCAAAGCAAAATGAGAATGCAGGGACTTTGGCCAAGATGGAGGTGTAGGTAGATACAGTTTGCCTCCTTGCACAACCAAAAGAAGGACAAGAACAAATTTCAAAACAAAAAATAACAAGAACTGCCAGAAAATTGAACTGTTTGGAAGTCTGACAACAAAGGCATTAAAGAAGAAACATTCGTCCAGACTGGTAGAAGGGGCAGTGACCAGAAGCCAGGGTGGAGAGTACTCACAGCAAGGCAATGACTGGTGGACCAGGACAGGCAAGGCAGTGGCTGGCAGACTGGGCAATCCCACATTTGCCTGAAGATAAACTGTGAGGAACAACTAAGTGAGCAAGACAGATCGTGCAACCTATGGTTCCAGTGCTGGGAAATAAACCCTCAAAATCTCTAACAGTAAAAATCTGTGGAGGTTGTGGTAGCAGTAGAAACTCCCAGCTTCACAGGAGCATTAATTGGAGAGACCCACAGGGTCATAGAACATACACAAACCCACCCCTCTGGGAATCAGCACCAGGAGGGTCCAATATGCATGTGGGTAGCAAGGGAAGTGACTGAAAGTCAGCCAAGAGCTGAGCAAGCAGCATTTTTCCCTCTCTGATTCCTCCCTGACATACAGCGCCACAACACAGCAAAGTGGGTTACCCCACCCTGGTGAATACCTAAATCTCCATCCCTTACTATGTAACAGGTGCTCCAAGACAAAAAAAAATGGGCCAAATAAAAGAACAGATTAAAGCTCCAAAAATAGAACTAAGCAATGAAGAGATAACCAACCTATCAGATGCAGAGTTCAAAGCACTGGTAATCAGGATGCTCACAGAAATGGTTGAGTATGGTCACAAAATAGAGAAAAAAGTGAAGGCTATGAAAAATGAAATAAAGGAAAACGTACAGGGAACCAACAGTGACAGGAAGGAATCCAGGACTCAAATGAACAATTTGGAGCACAAGGAAGAAATAAACATTCAACCAGAACAGTATGAAGAAATAAGAATTCAAAAAAATGAGGAGAAGCTTGAGAAACTCTGGGACAACTATAAAAATTCCAACATCTGAATCATATGGGTGCCAGAAGAAGAAGAAGAAGAGCAAGAAATTGAAAACTTACTTGAAAAAATAATGAAGGAGAACTTCCCCAATCTCACCAAGGAAATAGACTTCTAGGAAGTCCAGGAAGCTAAGAGAGTCTCAAAGAAGTTGGGCCCAAGGAAGCACACACCAAGGCACATCATAATTACATTACCTCAGATTAAACATAAAGAGAGAATCTTAAAATCAGCAAAAGAAAATGAGAGTTACCTACAAAGGAGTTCCCATAAGACTCCTTTTGAGCTGATTTCTCAAAAGAAACCTTACAATCAAGAAGGGGATAGAAAGAAGTATTCTAAGTCATGAAAGGCAAAGAGCTACATCCAAGATTACTCTATCCAGCAAAGCTATCATTTAGAATGGGAGGGCAGATAAAGTGCTTCCCAGATAAGGTCAAGTTAAAAGGGTTCATCATCACTGAGGCCTTATTACATGAAGTGTTAAATGGACTAATCTAAGAAAAAGAAGATGAAAAAAAAAAAAAGAACAGTAAAATGACAACAAACTCACAACTATCAACAAATGAACCTAAAAACAAAGACAAAAATACAAACAAACTAAGCAAATAACTAGAACAGGAACAGAATCACAGGAATGGAGATCATATGGAGGCTTTTCAGCAGGTAGGTAGACGGGGAGAATGGGGGAAAAGATACAGGGAATAAGAAGCATAAATGGTAGGTACAAAATAGACAGGAGGTTAAGAATAGTATAGGAAGTAGAGAAGCCAAAGAATTTATATGTATGACCCATGGACATGAACTAAGGTGGGGGAATGCTTATGGGAGGGGGGTCTGGTGCAGAGGGGAATAAAGGGTAAAAAAAATGGGACAACTATAATAGCATAATCAATAAAATATATTAAAAATAAACAAACAAAATGAGAATGCAGGGCACCTTGCTGAAAAATTACTAAGACTATCAGGAAAGCACAGCAGAACGTTGAACCATGTAGTGGGTGATTCTAAGAGCAGGGTTTTGTGTAACTGTGGAGATCATGTTCCCAGGAAGCTCATCCTGATAACGGGAGATGTGTTCAAGTTTAGGAGAGCCAGCTGAAATGTGCTCCCACTGGTTAAGTGTGGGACAGTTTGAGCACTAAAAGGAATTAATAATGGCAATGGATCATAAAAGACAGAATTAGAAAATAATCCATGAGTTTATAGTGATACTAAACAGGTGTGTGTGCAGGGAAGAGAAAAGTTTGGGAAGAATGCCAGGTAATACCTGTAGAGAGAATAACAGAATTAGAAAAATTACCATTTTTTCAGCCACCAATGTAATAATGACATTAAAACCATTGGGTTAAAGATTGATGGGAAAAAAGATATTTGCACAATTTTTAACCCCATACATCAACCCTTTATCACCCCATACATTACTTATTAACTACAAATGGGAAAAGATGATTTTATAATAGAGATCTAACCAAAACCATCTTAACCAAGGTATGGACTGAGCATGAATAATAATGAGAAAAGGTTATTATTGCATGATCTTCATGTAATACTACAGGGCACCATGTAGTATTTTGCTCAAAGTGTTTAACTTGTACCTAATCATGAGGAAACAAATAAACAAGTGTGAATTGTGGGACATTCTGCAAGGCTAGTGGCCTGACCTCTTCAAAAATGTCATGAAAGAGCCCTCCCCCACCAGAAAAAATATAGGGGTCTGCTCTAGATAAAAAGAGGCTAACTAGACATGAGAACCAAGTGAAATGTATGAGTCTCAATTGTCCTAGATTGATAAAAAGCTATAAGATAGGAGTGTCACACTCATTTTCACTGGGGCCACATTAGCCTTGTGGTTGCCTTCAAAGGGCCAAGTGTAATTTTAGAACTGTACTAATGTAACTACTCCTTAATAGTTAAGTGAGAGTTCCATGCTGCCGCCAAGCAGAAACAAGGTGCCAGGCCAGATTTGATCCTCGGGCCTTGTGTTTGCCACCTGTGCTATAAGGCATTTAGGGGACAACTTGGGAAAGTGGAGTGTGAACTGCACACTGGACAGTACTATTATATCAATGTTAAATTTCTTGATGATGATATTAGTTATGGTTTTGGTTATGGTTGTGTAGTCTTTGTTCTTATAAGACACTTGCAGATGGTTTTAGGTTGAAACGTCCTGATGTCCACAATTTAGTTTCAAATAAAAAGGAGAGGGAGAGATGGAATTTGGGGAGGGAAGTGAAGGAGAGAAGGAAAGAGAGGGAAGGTAATTAATAGGCCAGTGGAAGAAGGGGAGAGAGGGAGAGGGCAAATAGGTATAATGTTAACAATTGTTTGAGTCTGGAAGATGAGTATACAGCTATTATTGTATCAAGATTATTCTTTCACTTTTCTGTAGGAGAGACATTAAAAAATAGAATGTTAGGAGGAAAATTTTTTCTAGCTAAAGCCACATGTCAGGAAGGAACACAGCAGCACATCAAGGGTGGAAAGCCTCTGGGGCTGATTGCTAGTACCCTTCAAGCAGCCTGCTTGCACCTGACACTTCAACATCATTCGCATGTCTCCTGGGTCTGTGTGAGCAGCACAATTAGTCATGGTGAGCAGAGCAGTGCTGACAGGTGACAACGGTGTAAGATCAGCACCTGTACCCAGTGTGACCTAACAAGAAGAGCCAAGGCTGGGATTGGTAGACCAGCTGGCTAGGGGCTGGGGTTCCTTCTGTGCTGTGAGAAAGCAGGGAAATCAGTGCAAGATCAGACTTAGACAACTTCTTTGGGTCTTATATGAAAATTTGTGGACATACTTGTATACCTACTCCATTTATGCAATAGATAGTAAGTAAGATAATATATGATATAAACATTCTTTCATAAATTTATCTTACAGTTTACAGATTTTTATTCTGGACAGATAGATGGATTTTTTAATATATGAGCTTTTATAGATGTACTTGCTATTTGTAGCAAGTACACAATATGTGTCCCATTAACACAGAATTTATAATCATCCTATTTTACACAATTCCTATTAAAAAAAAAGGAGAAAGCAATGCATTTAAAACCATCTTGTGAGTTAGTGAGAGGACTTCTTTTCTGCTGGGCTGTAGTGAGAACCAATTGCATATTTCAAACTTGTATTTCTTCCAGGACCTGGATCCTTTCAGGGCTGGACATGTGCATATCTTATCACAAAATACCTTCTGGGTGAATCAGCCTAATGGATGGCAGGGATATTCCTGGCAGCTATTCGGACACCAGGGCGACTATCAATGACCATACTACACTCAAGTGATTGAACCTCATGGATATGTCCCACTCAACCCAGTAAGACGCAACCCCAACTCAGCTTCCCCTTAACTGAAATCCAAAATGCTACAGCCATTCTAGTGATATCTGTGCGCAGAAAAATATGATGGAGAGAAAATCCAAGAGGAAAGAGACAGTGGCCTTAACCTATTATAGTTAAAATATCTTACTTATAAAAAGAGAGACACAAAGACACAGAAGAGAGACAGACACAGACAGGGAGAGAATCTATCAGTGTTTGTTACATTACTGGGGGTAGAGATGTGCATTGGCCAGGTAGAAATGGAGGTTTGAAGAGGTGGATAGTGACATAGAGATTAGAGAATCACTTCACAATTATTATAACTGCACAAGTGGATGAGTTCTCCCAAATCAAAGTGCAGAGAAAGAAAAAGGGCTGAGGATAGAATCATGGGTAACACTTATACATCATATGAAGAGATGGTTTAAAGGTATTGGGCAAAGACACCAATTAGGGCCAGGATATGAGGACTGAGACATGAACACAACCAGGTTAGTTTGGGTTTCTCTCACAACAGAAAGATTTTTGATAATACATACATTTAAATATTTAAATCCAGATATATACCTATGTGTATAACTTTTATACAATAATAAAATTAATGCATATTAAGTATTAGCAAAACTACAAAATTCATAAAATAGAAACTGGCATTCAGTATGACAGATGGTATTATTTTGTTAAAATAATTATAACTTCTATTTATGTGGTTGAGATTTTACTTGTTGGTTTGGTTGTTTTGATTTTGCACATACTGTCCACTATTTAAATAATTGTCATGGTTTCTGTTGATATTTTTCCTTTTTAGCCAAGTTTATTTTATATCCCCTATTCACTATTTATAAGAGATAATCTAATAGTGCATCCCAAATATGATGGCAAAATTCTTTTTAAAAATATCATTTAACAAAGTTCATTCATTGATTGTTTATTGTGTGATCTGGTGGGTGGTCTCATCATGGAATTCTTACTTGACATCAGTCACAATGTGAATATTGAGCTGAATGCTGGGATTGCTCTTTAGAGTTTTGTATGTTTATACCACCATGTGTATTTTGATGACTCACTTCTCCCACAATTTTTCTCTAAACAAATTACTGCAAGACCCTCATTTCTTGTAGAGAAAGGTAAGAATTTCTTCTTTTTTTACTACTGCAGAGTATTCCATTGTATAAATATACCACAGCTTTTTTATCCATTCATCTACTGATGGTCACTTAGGCTGTTTCCAAATATTGACTATTGTAAATAGCACTAATGTGAACATAGGGGTGCATAATTCTTTTGAATTGGTATTTTGGGATTCTTGGGACATATTTCCATAAGTGGTATTGCTGGATCAAAAGGTAGTTCCAATTTTAATTTTATGAGGAGATTCCATACTGTTTTCTACAGTGGCTGCACCAATTTGCATTCCCTCCAACAGTGCACTAGGGTTCCCTTTTTTCTACATCCTTGCCAGCATTTATTGTTTGTTGATTTATTGATGATGGTCATTCTGACAGGAGTGTGGTGATATCTCATTGTGGTTTTAATTGTGGTTTTGTGTCTCTCTGATGGCTAGTGATGTTGAGCATTTTTTTCATATGTCTCTGGGCCCTCCATATGTGATCCTTGGAGAAGTACCTATTCAGGTCCTTTGCCTATTTTTTAATTGGTTTGTTTGTCTTCCTGGTGTTGTAGGAGCTCTTTATATATATTTTGGAGACTAAGCCCTTGTATGATGTAACACTAGCAAACATGTTCTCTCATACAGCAGGTTCCCTTTCCATTTTGCTGATGATTTCTTTAGCTGTACAGAAACTTTATAATTTGATGTAGTCACATTTGTATATTTTTTCCTTTATTTCCTTTGTCTTAGGAGATACGACAAAAATATTGCTATGCAAGATATCTGAAATTTTACTGCCTATATTTTCTTCTAGGACTTTTATAGTATCATGAATTACACTTAAGTCTTTGTCAATTTTGAGTTTATTCTGGTGTATGGTGTAAGATGGTAAACTAGTTTCATTTTTTAACATGTGCCAATCCAGTTCTCCCAACACCATTTATTCAAGAGACTGTTTTTATTTCCTTGTATGCTCTTGCCTCTTTTGTCAAATACTAGTTGACCATAAATACGTGGGTTTAATTCTGGGCTCTTTAATCTATTCAATTGATCTATGTGTCTGTTCTTATGTCAGTACCAGAATGTTTTTATTACAGTGGTGACCTTGTGGTTTGATATCATATATTGTGATTCCTCCAACTTTGTTCTTTTTTTGCAAGATTGCTGAGGTTATTTGGGGTCATTTTTGATTCCATATAAATTTTGGAATGTTTTTCTAGGTCTGTGAAATATGCCATTGGTATTTTAATAGGAATTGCATTGAATCTATAAATGAATTTGGGTAGTATGGACATTTCAATGATGTTAATCCTTCCAATTCATGAACATGGTACATGCTTCCACATATTTGTATCTTCCTTAATTTCTTTCTTCAGTGTCCTATAGTTTTCTGAGTATAGGTCTTTTACCTTCTTGGTTATATTTATTCCCAGGTAGTTTGTTTGTTTTTTAGTTGCAATAATAAATTGGGTTGTTTATTTAGTTTTTCTTTCTGATAGTTCATTATTAGTGTATAAAAATGCCATTAATTTCTAAATATCGACATTGTATCCTGCTACTTTGCCAAATTCATTTATTAGGTTGAGTAGTTTTTTCATGGAAACTATAGGATTTTCTACATACAATATCATGTTGTCTATAAATAATGACAGTTTTACTTCTTCCTTTCCAGTTTGGATGTCTTTTATTTCTTCTTGTCTCATTGCTCTGGCTAGAACTTCTGGTACTATGTTGAGTAGGAGTGGTGAAAGTGGAAACCCCTGATCTTCAGGGAAACATTTTAAGTTTTTGTCCCTTGTGTATTTTGATGGCAGTAGGTTTTTCATATATTGCCTTTATTATGTTAGGTATGCTCCCTCTATTTCCACTTTGCTGAGTGTTTTTATCATAAATGGGTGCTGGATTTTATCAAATGCTTTTTCTGCATCTATTAATATAATCATGTGTTTCTGTCTTTCATTTTGTTTATGTGACATATCACACTTATTGGTTTGCTAATATTGTATCACCCTTGCATCCCTGGAATAAATCACACTTGATCACAGTATATGCTCATTTTAATATATTACTGGTTGTGGTTTGCTATATTTTATTAAGGATTTTAGCATCTATGTTCAGCAGAGATTATGACCTATAATTTTCTTTCTTTGTTGTGTCTTTACCTGGTTTTGGAATTAGGATAATACTGGCCTTGTAAAAAGAGTTTGGAAGTCTTCCCTCTTTTTAAAATTTTTGGAATATTTTTAGAAGGATAGGTATTATTTTTTTCTTTGATTATTTGGTAAAATGTGCCTGTGAAGCCATCTGGTTCAGGACTTTTGTTTGCTGAGAGTTTTTTTTATTACTGCTTCAATTTATTAGTTGTTATCAGTCTATTCAAATTTTCTCTTTACTGTTTCAGTCTTGGGAAATTGTATGATTCTAGAGATTTGTCCATTTTGCCCAGACTGTCCAATATCTTGGCATTTGTTTGTTCATAGTATTTTGTTACAATCCTTTGTATTTCTGTGGTATGCATTGTTATTTATCCTTTCATTTATGACTTTATTAATTTGGGTCCTCTGTCTTTTTTTACTTGGTGAGTCTAGTGAAAGTTTCATCAATTTTGTCTATCTTTTCAAAGAATAAGCTCCTGGATTCATTGATCTTTTGAATTTTCTTTTTAGTCTCTATGTCATTTATTTCTCCTCTGATCTTTATTATTTCTTTCCTTCTACTTCTTTTGGGCTATGTTTGTTGTTATTTTTCTAGTTTTTTTAAATGTAGGGTTAGGTTGTTTATATGAGACCTTTCTACCCTCTTGAGGTAGTCCTGTAATGCTATAAACTTCCCTCTCAGAACTGCTTTTGTATTGTCTTAAATGTTTTAGGTTGTTGTGTGTTCATTTTCATCTGTTTACAGGTACTTTTTGATTCCTTCCTTGATCTCTTTGGGACCCATTCATTATTTAATAACATGCTATTTAGTCTCCATATATTTGAATGATTTTGAGTTTATTTATTTATTTATTTATTTTTTACTGTGGTCAATTTCTAGTTTCATGCCATTGCGATTCAAGAAAACGCTTGATATAATTTCAATTTTCTTGAATTTGTTAAGACTTATTTTGTGTCCTACCATGTGGTCAATCTTTGATCCATGGGCACTTGAAAAGAACGTGTATTTCTGTTGGTTTGGGATAAATTGTTTTGTAAATATTGTTAAATTCATTCAATTTAGTGTGTCATTTAAGGCTGCTGTTTCCTTCTTGATTTTTTGTCTGGAAGATCTAACCTATGGTGACAGTGGGGTATTAAAATCCCCTGTAGTGACTGTATTGCTGTTGATATCTTCCTTAATGTCCACCAACATTTTCTTTATATATTTAGGTGTTCCTATATTTGGTGTATATATGTTTATAAGGGTTACATCCTCTTATTGGATTGTTCTCTTTAGTATTATGTAGAAACCTTGTTTGTCACTTTATGGCTTTTGTTTTGAAGTCTATTGGATTGGCCTAAGAGTCTGTTTGGTATTTTTCCATAAAATAAAAGACACATTTTTCATTTTCACCAATAACTTTATTGATTTGGTTATTTTGAGTATGTTGACTATCTTCTGCATGGTAAAACATTGGTTGTTCTCAATTAATGTCTCAATTTGATCATTATCAACTTCAACTCATCTAGCCAACCTTGGAGCATCGTCCAGGAGAAATCTCCAGCACAAAACTTCACAAATCACTTTTGACACATTTGAGCAGTCACAGCACCTTCTCCATACACTGGACAAATCTTTTTTAGCATTTCAGTTGTGATTTTACCTTTCTTGAAATAATTAAACATAATATGCCAAAAATGTTGTGTATTTTCTTCCATGTTCAATATTAAAATGGCTACACAAAAATTTACCAATTTTGATGTTTTTTTTTTAATGAATGCTGGTATGATAGCTGCCACAGTACAATCTAACGAAGTTGTTTTCAATGAAGTTAAAGACAACTAAGTGCTACTAGAGCCATCTTGCAGAAAAAAACCAAATGAACTTTTTGGCCAACCCAATATTTTGTCAGATACAAGAATTGCTACCCCAGCTTTTTTTCATCTCCACTTGCATGGAATATTTTATTCTATCCTTTCACTGTTGGTCTGTATGTATCTTTTGTTCTGAGGTGGGTCTTATGTGGACTGAATATATATGGGTTTTGTTTTCTTATCCATTCAACAACCCTAGGTCTTATGACTGAAGCATTTAATCCATTTACATTTAAGATTATTATTAATAGATGCCTGTTCATTGCCATTTTGTTCCTTTACACCTGTGTTTCTCTCTCTATTACTTCTTCTTAAAGTAGTCACTTTAATATCTCTTGTAATGCTGGTTTGGTGTTAATGAACTTCTGTAGCCTTATTTTTTTTATTTTATTTTTTTGTCTGGGAAGCTCTTTATTTCACCTTTAATTTTAAATGATAGCCTTGCTGGATAGAGTGGTTTTGGTTGCAAATCCTTGCTTTTCATTATTTTGAATATTCTGTGCCAATCCCTCCTGGTCTAAAGTGTTTCTGTTGAGAAATAAGCTGAAGGTCTTATTGGAGCTCTTTTGTAGTTAACTGACTGCTTCTCTCTTGTTGCCTTTAAGATTTTCTCTTTGTCTTTAAGCCTTGCCGTTTTAATTATGATGTGTGTTGGTATGGATCTATTCAGGTTCATCTTGATTGAGACCCTCTATACCTCCTGAACTTGTACAACTTTTTCCTTTAGCAGGTCAGGGAAGTTTTCTGTCATTATTTCTTCAAACAGGTTTTATGTCCCTTGCTCACTTTCTTCTTCTGCTCTCCCTATGATACAAATGTTGTTACATTTCATGTTGTCCCAATGTTCCCTTAAACCATCCTCAATATTTTTAGGTCTTTGTTTCTTTTTGTTGCTTTGATTGGGTGTATTTTTCTACCTTGTCTTCCAGATCACTGGTTTGATCCTGTGCTTCATTAAACCTGCTCTTAATTCCTTCTAGTGTATTCTTCATTTCAGATATTGCAGTCTTAATTTTAAACTGGTATTATTCATTGTTTCTATTTCCTTTTCATGTTGATGTAGTTTCTCCAAAGTTCCTTGTAGTTCTCACTAAGTTCCTTGAGCATCCTGATAACCATTACTTTGAACTCTGTGTCTAATAAATTGTTTGCTTCATTTTCAATCAGCTCTTTTTGTGGGGATTCTTCCTTTTCTTTCATATGGGTGTTGTTTCTTTGTCTCCCCATTTTATCTGACTTTTCTTATTTGTTTCTATGTATTAGAGATCTGTTTTGACTCCCTGTCTTCAGGGGTGGCATTGTGTGCAGGAGTCCTGTGGGGCTCAGTGGTGCAGTCTCCTTGATCTCCTGATCTGGATGCTCTAGGAATGCCCCTTGTGCAGTTTCTGTGGGCCTCCTGTTGTATTTGGGTCATGATAGCTTTCGGCCCGTTCATTGGTCGATTCTCCCCTCTGGTTGATTGACTAAGAAGCTTGACCCTGATCATGTCTTGCTTGCTGTTGTACTGGTGCTGATAGAACAAAGCAAAACAACACAGGAAACAAAACCCACAGAAGAAAAAAAAAACCAAAACAAAACAAAACCATAACAACCACAGCAAAATCAACAATAAAAAAGCAAAGTAATAAAATTGGAAAGAGAAATAGAATATTATAAGAAAAACAAGACTAGAAGACCAAAGAAAAGAAAAATGATTATCAGAGAATAGAGGGAGGAGAAACCGTAAGAGTAAGGAATAGAAATATGGAATTACCACAAAAGAACAAAGAAAGAAAAAGAAGTAAAATTAAAAAATAAGAAAAGCAAGGAAGAAGGCAAAATGGAGTAAGAAAGGGAGGAGTAAAATTCAAGATTTGAAAGAAAAAAAGAGAAAAAATTGAGGAAAAAGAAAAAAATGATAAAAAGCTATGTAAAGGAAAAACAATGAATGAAAATAATGAAAAAGAACAAAATGAAATTCATCTCAGCAGAGTTTAGTGTCTGACTGCTGGGCTCTCCCTCTGAAATTATCTGAAGCTGGTGCAACCTAATGTTAAATGCTGTCCATGTCTAGCTCTAGGCAGCCTATTCAAAGCTACAAGCAACCCATAGTTTTGTGGCTGATTCCTCTGGGCTTGGCTGTGTCCAGGATGGGCCTGGTGGTTCTGTATGTCTGGCTTTTTATCAGCACAGGGCCCAGGGGTGGGTCAACTAATGACCACAGGCACTGGAGGAACTGCCTCCACCTGCCTCTGCCTGCAGTCCTGCCTTTAGTCTTAGTCTAGCCACTGACCCATCTGTTTCTGAGAGGATTTCTGATGGAATTGGGAGGATGGGGCCCCTTGATCTCCTGTGGGAGGTGCTGTTCAAACTTCAGGGAAGATGGTAGGTGTGTTCCCCATCCCCTTACTACATGTGTGAATCTGTCTCAAATCATTTCCCTTAACTCCACAGGAGGAAGGCCCTAGTAGGATAGTGGGTGTGGCCTCTAGAGCCCAGAGTTTGGGTCTGCTGGAAACGGGGAGGGTGATCCTAGGCTCTCCCGTGAGGGGGCAGTGCCAGTCTGGTTCCTGGGAAAGTGTATGAAGTGGCCATGCCCTAAAGCCAGTCTCTGACATCCCTGAGTCCACCTGTGTGGCTCTCCCCTCAACAGGAATTAAGATGCAGGTTGGGGAAAACAGGAAAAAAGAAAAAAAATTTAAATGATGCGGGGTAGCGCAAGTAGGATTCTAGAGGGTGGGTTAATTGTTCTTTCCCTGGGAGATATTTCCTCTTCTCAAGAAAAATGGCTGCTGTGGCATGGTATTTTACCTGGCTTCCCACTCCAGACTCTGTTCGTGACACTCCAGACAGTGCTACCCCTCCCTTTGCCTGAGCCCCAGGTGAGCGGCTGGGAACGTGAAACCTGGGCATTGGCCCCTTAGAACAATAGAAACAGAAAAAGAAAAAACTGCCTTTGTACCCAGTGGGCTCCATTGCTCTCTAATGGGCAGAAAACCCACAGCCTTTCACCATTGGATGCTGTGTGGGCGGGTGATCCTAGCACTGGTGCTCCGTGCTTGGGAGCCCGGTCTGAGAGCCAGGCTTCGCTCCTCTCCCTGGCAGGGCCCTCAGTTCTGTGGCCGCCCGGCCTGATGCCAGCGCAGGTGGTGCTGGCCCCTTTTGCAACCCTGTCCTTTTTTTACTGGTCTCAAGGGGATGCCTGCCCTTCCTTGGTTAAGTATCTCCTCTTCAGGCAGTCTTCAGTTGTTTATATTGGGTGGGTGTCACCCGTTCTATTTTTATTTTCAGCTTGATGCTGGGAGGGAGTGTGAGGTAAATTCTCCTACTCGGCTGCCATCTTACTGCCTCTTAGCCTTTCTTAAAGAACTAAGTACTACTGTTTTTTGTTGTTGTAAGAATGTAACAGACAGATCTGGCCAGATCACTGGAGAGCAGTGAGAAAACCCAAAGTGGTGCAACAGCCTGCACTCCCCAGAGTGACCCATGGGAGGGATTGGTAAGTGCTCATTGAAATTGCAACTGAAACCCCGTGACAGCCTTTCCACACCCTTAGGCAGCCATGCAGTGCCAGCGGACATTGCCCTGTGTCTGGCCAGTGAGCATGGTAGATGTTGGCCTGAATTGCCTGGGAATTTGTATCCTTCCACCTTGCATGGGGCTCTGGGCCAGACTTTAAAAGCAGAGAGTACGTGGAAGCTCTGGCTCTTTCCTTCCCCTCATGAGCCTGGTCATGGGTTGGGGGCCAGAGGTTACCAGGTTGGTGGACCCTGGAGACTGCAAGGTCTGAAAAGCCCCACTCCCCTCCACAAATGTGAGAAGTGGCAGGCCTTGGATGGAGGAGAAGGGCAGCATGTCATGAGAAGGATGCCAGTGCACACAGACTCCAAAAGTCACCTGAGCTGAGCTATGACTGGGAACCAGCTAAGCCACCGGTATTGCCCAAATGACAGTACATTTTTTAAATGGGAGAAGGAATTCCAGGTACATTCTTGAACTGAGATGGCAAGGGATGCAGGGGTTATTTGCCTTTGGGTGTTTTAAAAGAAAAAAGCTTTGAGGCAGAAGCCCATTATTCTTCCAAAATTGTATAGCCTTTAAATAGACAACCCCTTTCCTTTTTCACGAAACTTCTGCCTCCAGAGTTTTTAGACATAGGGGAAAAATCTACCATTAACTTTATTACATGATTATTATCATAATCTCTTTTTTCCTTGAATGAACACCAATGATTTCCAAAGATTATCCACAAATGCATTTACCGAGAGGCCGTATGGTGAGGAGTGCTACCGGTACCAAATGCAGAACCTAAGCAGGTCACTGTCTCTCTCACTTCAGTTTCCTCACCAGGAAATGAGGTAATATTTTTAACTGAGGAGAGAAGGGTGATTGGGAGTATGTGTGGGGTATTTCTGCTGTCACAGTGGTTGTAGGTATATGATGGCCAGCTTCCAAGATGACCACTGATGATTCCACTCCTAATGTTCACACCCCTTTGCAGTCCCTCCCATATTGTAGCAAAATTGGTCTATGTGACCAACAGAATGTAGTGGAAATGAAAGTCTACCACTTCTGAGATAAGGTTAGAAAAGGCACTGCAGCTGCTTTTTTTTTGGGGGGGGGGGTCCTCTCTGTCTCTCTCTCTTCCTCTATTTTCTCTGTGAAAAGGCTTGTCATAAGCAACCCTAGGGAGAGGCCCATGTGGTGATGAGCTGAATTCTGCAAACCAGATTCTTGACCTGTAGAAACTGTGAGATAAATGATTATTGTTTTCAGATGCTAAGTTTGGGTAATTCATTATGTACCACTAGTTTACTCATACAGGGTATGACTTGCTTTTAACAAGCAGAGCCAAGAATGCTAAGTCCTGCAGTCTGTGGGACAGCCCTGCTCAATGAAGACATCCCACCCCACTATAGCCTGGAGTTTTGTGTCCTCCTAAGTTCATATGTGGATACCTAATCCCCCAGGTGATTGTATTAGAAGGTGGGGCCTTTGGGGATGACTAGATCATGAGGGTAGAGTCTTCATGAATGTGATTAGCTCCCTTATAAAGGGACCCCAGAGAAACCCTCACCCCTTCTGCCATAGGAGAACATAGCTAGAGAACAGCTGTCTATGAACTAGGAAGCAGGCCTTCATCAGACACTGAATCTACCAGTGCCTTGATATGGACTCCTCAGCCTCCAGAACTGTGAGAAATAAATGTTCGTTTTTTAAGTCACACATTCCATGGTTCTTTTGTTATAACAACCTGAATGGACTCAGACATACCCCAGATGCAAAAAGCATTTCCTAACACTGTCATGATCTCTTCCAGCTTGAAATGTGTATGATCAAATTTTGTGAGTTCAAAAAGAAAGATAGAAAAGAAAAAGTAATCATAAATTGCTATGTGATTCTCATCTATATTTAAATGCAGGTATCCAATGGCCCAATGAGTCCTCTTTGAATCTGTCCTGCAGAAATTCCAGCAGATAGTGCAAAAAATTGTGTACAGGATGTTTCTTTGTTTGCAATATCAGGATGCTGAAAATAATCTAAGTGTCCACCAATAGAGGAACAGTCAAATAAATTATAGTAAGTCAAGAATATCATGCAACTCTTAACAAAAATAAAGTTGATGCATATCAAAATGAGTTCTAAAGTATATTGTTAAATGAAAATCTAAATTATAAACTAGTATAAATGGTAAACTGGGAGAGACACCCAGCCTCACAGCAGAGGTCCTTGGAGGGTCCCACAGTGTGCACAAGCCCACCCACATGGGAATTGGCACCAGAAGGGCCCAGTTTGCTTTGGGGAAGCAGCAGATGGGACTGAGGTCCCACGGAGGACAGAGCAACACCCATTGTTCCCTCTCGACCCCGCCCTCACATACAACGTCACAACCCAGCGACTAGGGTGCCCCGCCCTGGTGAACACCTAAGGCTCCGCCCCCTAATGTAACAAGTGCGACCAGGTCAAAAAAAAAAGAGAGAGAGAGAGAGATGGCTCAAACAGAAGAACAGATCAAAGCCCCAGAACCCATCCTTTTAAGTGACCAAGAAATAACCAACCTATCAGATGTACAATTCAAAACACTGGTGATCAGGAAGCTCACAGAATTGGTTGGTTTTGGTCACAAATTAGATGAACAAATGCAGGCTACGATAAGAGAAATGAAGGAAAATGCACAGGGAATCAATAGTGATGGGAAGGAAACTGGGACTCAAAACAATAGAGTGGACCAGAAGGAAGAAAGAAACAACCAAACAGGAAAGAATGGAGAAATAAGAATTCAAAAAAATGAGGAGAAGCTTAGGAACCTCCAG